>NJDD01000116.1:0-17868 GCA_002245505.1 Calephelis nemesis
TTATTTGTAGTTTTTTTATGAGGGATTCATAACTACATGTGAAGATGGGAAGAATCTATAAGTACTTATAAATTAAACACGTCAATGTGACGTGACAGTTGAGTGTTGACACCACAGACTACTTAGTGATGCACGCTTTCTCTGTATTATCTATGGTTGACACCGTGGCACAGAACAACTATAGTACTGCACCGTGGCTCAGATAAAGTATCCCGATAGATATAAAGATACTTTATCTGAGCACCGTGGTGACCAAAGAGTCACAGACTACTATGCTAAAACTGCCAAAGAGTATATATAAATACTACGTAATTAGAGGCAGGACTTCCATTGATACATAGCAAACCTGAATTTGTACAAAGTTTACTTGAAAAAGTATAATTTGAAAGTAGGTAAGTCTAAAGGCATTCAGATTTAAGGCAACTAGTGTCATATGATTTAGGTGAATAAAAAACATAGCAAACTTGACATTTTCATTTTTTTATAAAAATGTTGCGCCTAAAAAAAGTGACTAGCGCCACAAACAATAACAGATGTTAGTTTCTAACTCGTTTAACTATAATCGCATAACTAAAAGCCGTTATACCTAAGAGTAGTTGCATTGAGTACTAAAATGAACAAAAAAGTAGAACACAATAATACGACAAGATTCAGATGAAACCATACAGTCTAGTCCAATCCTATTAGAAGGACGACGGAAAAATTAAAATTAATAGCGGACTGTTTTGCAGAACTTGAAGTAACACGCATGATTTGATGTACCTACGATGAACTTTAAACTGTTACTGCCTTATTCATAAAAAATAGTTAAGTAACCTCCTAAGCATTACTTAAAAATTTGTTATTCATAAAGTTCATTTTGACATTGCTTAGTTAAATACTGCTTAACTTGGTAGGTTTTGGTAAAAATGTGGCTGTATGCGTATTTCTTTTGCTAAAAGTAGATTAAACAATTGTCATCCGTTATCATCATCGTTGTTTCTGAATACGGTGTCGGACATCTATAACCTCTTGCTAAAGAATATTTATATTTCTACAATAAAATACTCGTACATATTGTACTGCAATAAAATTAAATTTATTAGAGTAAATAAAGTTGATGCAACATAGACACACAACGTTTAAACTGATACACTGCATTTCAAAAATAATGTTTTTAATGCATCTACATTATGTTACTAAGCTAAATATAAAAATGATGTCATTTCTGTAATATTTTCCCCGTGTTGGCTCGAGTTTCTTTTAATAAGCCTGAAAACAACTAACCACAGACTAGGACTTTGCAGTTTAAAACTAAAAAAACTATATAAAGTAGACTTATTAAAACATTAAACTTCTTCTTTTTCTTTCTTTAGGTTTTGGCCTTCACGTTAGTATATAGCCAATAGTCAAGTAGAAATTTGCATCGAATTTTATATAATTTTCAATTAATTATAATTAGTCATCAGTCATAAGTCATCAGGAAGTCATGTCAGGCTCTTGGGTAAAGTGGTGGCTCATTACACAAGCTCTGTAATGAGATTTGGCGGCAACGAGGAAATACACGATACGCCAATTTCTTAGTAATTATTTCATTTGTGCTCTTTCACTGAAGAAAATTGTACAAAATGCCACCAAAATTGACTAATTTCACTCAAAATTAACACGAAATTCAATAATTATGAAAAAACTTCGACCATCTTTTCTCTCGATGGCGCCAAAACTCAACATTAAACTTATGTGACGGATATACTTACTAAAAGGGATTCCGCACTACGTCCGATCCGAATCCGATCCGAACCTGTGAAAATAAGCTCCGTAGCAGCCGTAGAACTATTTCTATGGTAATTCACGCACTACATTCGATCTCCGTCATCCGATTTGTTTCCGTCATTCTAGAGTATGAATGCTCGCGCACTGCGTCCGAGCTGGGTGACGTGGAATGGCAGGCATCCAGTGTATTTAGTATTAGTCAAAGAGTAAAATAAGTGTCCATGAAGGAAAAGAGATTGCTCTTTGCCGGAAACTACCACTATCTGGCGACTATTTAAATAAAATAAAATATATATCAGTGTGTATTATATTTACATACATACTTAGAAGGTTTTTTTTTTATTTTCGTTGTATTGTAAGCTTACGCGCGCACTGGTGACTCGACTATCACCGTATCAGTAGCTAAAATGGTTAGAGCATTCGCCGGGTTGAGACGGAAGGTTAGGTCTATACCTAATATTTAGGTTCAAATCCTAACTAGGAGCGAATTTTTTTCTTTCTTAGAAGTATGCAATGTTTATATTTTTCGTATATTTATTGTTTTCTTTATTATGTAGTATTAAAATACGAATGTACTGTCATGGCGATCCTCATATTTTCTGTCGTTTCCTGGTGTAATACTGCGTGCTCATTTTAGAAAGCTCTTTTTAATTGTCGATCTTGCATGAGCGGTACACCCAAAAATTTTTACGGCCTTAAGTCTGCGAATAAACTCATGGTATTTGTCTAGTTATAGGTGTTTGACTAATTGTAAAAGAAGTTGTAGTGTCAAGGATTTTCTTGTAGAAAAGAAATTTTAGTAAAATAATTGCATATATCTAATTAATAACCAAATATAATTCAAGTCCTGGTTCACAAGGAGTTTGTTTTGCCCTTTCTTCCCCTGACTGTAACGGTGGTAGTTTACGGTAGACAGAGTTAAATTTAAATAAAGTTTTAAAATTTTTGGTGATAAATAATAAAACTAGTTAATAGTATAAATATTTGGCTTACAAGTTAAAGTATTTTTATGACAATGGAAGGCAAACAAGCAGACAGATTTCCTGATGGTAAGAAATTCCCGCCGCCTAGAGACACCAAATGTGGTAATGGTGCGTTGCCAACCAAAGGCCGGGATGTTAGCCCTCGAGCAAAAGTAAGTTTACTGGCTACTTTACCCTCCGAACCGTAACACGTCATGACGTCATTTAAATACTATTTTTAATAAACATGAAAATATTTGCACACAGAAATATGGTAGAATATGTTAATAAACTTAAATATCAAAGATCAACAACGTGAACCTTGCTGTGGCTCCGTATAAAATGACGTAGTTCGATCAGAGTTTTCACGGGTTTGGATAGGACTAGTGCGTAAGCAAATCCGAATACAGTCCAAGTTTTCTAAACCAATATTTTTACGGGTTCTGATCGGATTCGGATCAGATGTATCGGAATCTCTCTAACTCATTTTACTAACGCACTTTGCAGTTTGCACTAGCACAGACACTAGACAAAACTATACTCTATGAGCATCGTAGACAAAGTAGTATGGCAATGATTTCAAAAGGAAGGATACGCAGAACAATTGACAAAACAATTTTCATACAAGCCAAAAACTACGTCATCTAGTAGCCAATATAACAAAATATTTTTTTTTTGTCAAAAAAATGAATAGAGGCTTTATTTAATTATGAGGCTTAAAATAAGGTTCTTTTCGTGCCCGTATAAGACGACTTCAATGTTCTTTATGAACAGGATCAGTAGGTAATCTGTAATGTAGTAATATTTTTATCATTTATAATTTAAGCTTTTTGTGTACAAGCATCGCTTCAGAAAGCGTTAAGGTCTTGTAAAGTAGGAAGCGTAGCTTGTAACTTGTACGTATTTAGGAAATGTTGAATTCCTAATAGATAAATTTAAATAAAAAAAACGATTTTTGTAATAATTTATGTTATCACTAACAGTAAAGTAAAAAAGTTACCAAAATGAAATTGAAAACCTTGAAAGGAATATTAACTGAATAATCACTCTGTTTATAATTATGAAATTTGTTCAATAACGACTAATTATTATCAACGATATAACGAGTAATCGAATTATGTGGGTATTTTTATGATCAAACTATGTTTTTATTACTTAGATAAATTAAAAAAAAAACAAAAAATACAGTTTTCAAAAATTAGTACAGTAGACAATAACAAAAAAATAGGAAAGTCTTTACAAGGTTACATCGCGTTCCGCGGTACTGTGTCACGTCAAATGTCACGTGACAATGCAATCGTGGCCTGCGGCAGAGATATTTGCTTTAAAATGATTTCATTTATTGATAGTTAAAATAATAACACAATGTAAGCTTACTTACCGATGGTACGATATCCCACGTACCTTTTTAAATTTTTTGTCATAATTTTTGCATCTTTTTACAACTAGCAACTAGGCATTTTTGTACATAACAAATTAACACATGCTTTCACTAGCCTTCCAACGGACGATTGAGTAGCGTTGGCCCTAAAACGATATTTTAGGGCCTTTTTTTTTTTTTTTGAATGACTATTGCGTTGCCAACCTCGCGGTTTTTACAACTTCACCGGGCTTTACCTTTAGGGCCTACGCGCTGCGGACACTTGAAGCGTTCATTAGCCGGGTCCTTACGAAGTAATATATATGTCTATGTAGTATGAACAAAATCGCAGTGTAAGTGTATATGGACATGAATGAAATAGGTATCTACGAAAAAAGCCTGCCGTCGGCTACTAAATATGGCTGCCACTTCGACATTATAAGACTGTCCAGAAAAAGTAGAGTACCGATAGTTAAGTTTAGGTAAATATATAAGAATTATTATTTACTTACCGAATGAAATTGCAACTATCACCTTACTTACTTTGTGCTACTCAATTGGCTTATACCGAAATAGGGAAATGTAATTAAACGAAAGAAAGAATATTTATTTACTTCACGCGAGCATGTTTTTTTACATTGTGGCGTACAAATATGTTTATTCTTTATTTATGTGAACTCTTTATATTTCTTATAAGATCCATAATCAATAAAAAAATTGATCGGATTACATTCAAACCACTTTCTTTACTTTTAAGTGAGCACTTGGGAGAATTCTTGTTAAGCTAGACTATAGCAAGGTTAATAGTAGACCTAAATACAAGCCAAAAAAATAAAAAAAATTATAGCTACTGCTAGAAATTTGATGCTTTTAACAAAAACTTCATTGTTTTGTCTGATTACATATAGGTATTTACTCATATCGAGGTCAAATCGGTTACTATCATAATTAATTCTGTTCTTAAGCATTTCATATTAACTGCATCAGTGAATAACTATCAAAAAAGTCAAAATCTAAATAAAATTATTTAATTTGCAAATTTTCCGCTAAAAAATGTGTATACGTATTATGGAGTAACAAAACAGACAAAATAGTGCGCTAAGAATGAATTGGACTTACCGGAAGCTAAAACTCCCAAATATATCCAGCTCCACACAATACACACCACTAAACTGTTTAATTAGCACCAACAATACACATACTACTAAAAACTCAACGTACGTTTCGCTTCGTAACCGAAGCATCATCAGGAGAAATCGACTGCACTCCACGAAGGTCGAGCAGATACTGAGTTTTAGCTTCCGGTAAGTCCAATTCATTCTTAGCGCACTATTTTGTCTGTTTTGTTACTCCATAATACGTATACACATTTTTTAGCGGAAAATTTGCAAATTAAATAATTTTATTTAGATTTAAGTATGGATTTCCGCAAAGTAACGCCTTCTTCTATCAATTTTTTATCAAAAAAGTAGCTAACTGGAGTATTTTGCTCAAAAAATAATGTTAAACTATTAGTTTGTGTAAAATTTTCTGCAGAAATATTTTTGATATCAAATTTTGAATAAGTAGCTGGTATGAAAAAAAATTAAAGCAACAATGACCCATCATTTTAAATTCTTTCTGGTTTAATGACGTTTCTAAAAAGATGTAATATGTCTTTATTGTAATAAAAAAATCCCACCAAAAACATTAATGTAAAAAAGGAGAGCCAAGTTTAATACAAAAATTTTGCTTGGCTGTGAACTCCGCCGCAAAAAAATGGAAATCTTAATGGTGCCAAGTTCTATGCAAAATCCAAATACTTATTTATAGGAACAAAATAACATTATGATCAAGTATGAAACTTTATTTCTTTGCTTTATTCGATACCTATAACAAATGCTGTTAATTCAAAATAAGAAACCTAACAATAGGTTAGATTTAACTTGGCCAGTTTTCATTACATCAGTTATTTCATAACAATATTCAATAATTACCGAGCTGGATTCCAAATTTCATCCTTCTATGTCATCTGGAAGTAGGTTAGGTTTAGCTACTATATGTATGTCAGTCAGTCAGTCAGTAGGTACCTACTGAAATTTACGACTTTTAGACCTTCATATCTTTATAACCGTTTGAGCTAGCTGTATGAAATTTGAGATTCTTGATGTCCTTATGGATATGATTACACACACGTAGTTTTATGAATTTACGTTAAATAGATTTAAGTTACCTACGAGTTCAAATGGGCCTATTATTTTGCCATTAATAATCCCAGTCCAATAATTAATTTTGAACTGATTTTCTGGCTGCCAGCTATGTAGATTGTGTAAATTCATGTAGCCGACCCTCTTTAAAGTTGATTCATTGAAGAATTGCGGATCTTCTTTCATCTTTTCTAACATTTTAATAATCGACATTAATACATCGACAACTGTTTGAGACATATGAGCTAACTTCAAATAGAAGAAAGCTATGTGTTTTTCTGTATGGTAATCGATTTCTCCGGCATTTCTAAACAGATTTTAATTTTTCTTTTTTAATTAAAAAAAAACAGTGGCAGTCATGGGGCTGCCGATATAAGTGAAAACGGAACTATTAAGTTGAGAGTAATTAAAACTATAGGCAAAAATTATATGGATTTTTTAATGTTTTGTTTATTTATTAGTTACATATGATGGGTTAAACAAATCATTAACAAAATATAAATGCAAAGTGGTTGAAAAAATAATTAATATACAATTATCTTGTCAGTCAGAAATAGTTGATGTATTAGTGTATACGTGTACACAGGCTACTGTGCGTGCGCTAGTCTGACTCTCCATAGCTATAGGTATACTATTATCATTAGCATCGATTTTACCCTTTACCGAAACGCTCAACGCGCCTAAAGCAGTTTTCACTTCAAAAATGCACTTCTAAGAAGGTATTCTCGCCACCAAGTGTAGATATGATGATGGAGCCCTAAGGAAACCTATTGATTTAATGACTTTTGGCACTGAGAAGAGCTCAGAAGTAATTCAAAATGGCTCGCGTAATATTACATCTCTTGTTAAAGAGTATTTATATTCCTTGTATTACATAGGTGCTAGGCTATTTTAACAGTTTTTTTTTACTTTTGACTTGGCTGAAACACTACTGCATGTCTAGATATTACTGCTACACCTAATAATCACTAATAATTCAACGTCCATCCTGCGAAACGGACGTATCCTAACTGCACGCGGCCATCGTGTTCAACCATCGCTAGGCCATCCGGCAGAACCATCGTTGGGCCATCGTGTAGTGCGTACATAACAGAATGTCATGTGGTCGCATGTAAGCCGTTGACTTCTAAATATTCCTATTTCTATGATGTATGCTGATTGTTTTTTAAAGTACTAAATCTCGCTTCTTAAAATGTGGTAGTGATTATGTTCTCTTAGACACCACATTCGAAAAATGTTTGACCAATTTCATTGCGAGAAGTTAAATGTCAAATGAAAATGGGATAAAGAAGAGGGGGCACTCTAGAACCCGCCTTAAGTATTGCCGCGCATAAAGTATTTTCACACCCGAATCCCGAAAAAGGTAGGCAGAGGCAAGAGCATCCACGAATAGGCAAAAACACCAAGTCCTTTGAGTATTAAATTTAATATTCCAAGAACTAAGTCCCACAATATTATAGGCGGCAAAACTTTTCGGATTCCGTCAAGAAACAACCGGAATTTGTTAAGGAATATCGTTCCGAAAAAACTTTAACGCAGCAAATACAGTCAAATTCATGGAGCTACCACATTTTCCGTACGGAATATGAATTCATAATTTGAATGGGAGTCCGTAAAGCAATTCCGTATACACGTGGCGGACCTACTATTCAAAGAACAAAGCCAAAATTGAACTTTATACTTTATGATAGCAAAATCGTTGAGTATTAAACCAATACTCAAAATAATTAAATACATTTTATTTAAACATCGATTTTTTATTCGATTCTGGCATAGAATCTATGTGTCATCGGACATCTATTATAATGTACTCTTTGTGACATCCTTACAATATTTTGTATCTGTTTACTTTACGCATCTTTCGCATTCGCAATCGCAGGCGAATGTGCTATTTCTCTTTTTGCTAATAATTTTACTTTAAAATGTGTTTGAAGCAGTGTTTTAGAATATTTTCTTGAGTTAAGTGTTTTACCAGTCCATCGCAATTTATTGCGGTAAGTTTCTGTGTTGTTTTTGTTAGTTTACAATTGTCGTTCATTATGGCGGTCTGATTACATTTTACACCAAACTTTGACGCCTTTGCTAATGAAAATATTGTTATTTGATGTTGAGGCTTATCTGCTAGAATCATTTTGACCAGAAATTGTTTTAGTTCTACTCTTGCATTTTAGATGGACCTGCCTGATGAGGGAGTTCTGGACGTCGATTTATTAGCTGACGATGGATCAGACGAGGAGTGTGAAGCCCCTCCGTCCTCAGGTACACTTTTTTCAACCTATAGCTTCTCATGATTATTCATAATACCAGTTCACTGTTCGTTCGTTAGCAGTAATACATACATACCTTTTAATTTTTTTTTATAATAATTATGTGCTTTTAAAAATATTAAATTGTTACCTTTTTATTACGACGATTCGATTATTGAGAAAATTTACTATTCTTTTGATTTTTACATGTTAGAAGATGATGTTATATACAATATTTATATAAAAATATTATTTTTATTATCTTACAATAAATATGTCATTTTCTCATTCACATATCAGTAAATTTAATTAAAAAAAAATCATTTCATAGTATTCTGTTGCAAGTTTTGTTGTTCTGTTGCAGGACTGTTACTTGTTGTAGTAAATTAATGATGTTGTTTTTTTTTTTTTAAATGATTTTTAGTAAATGATTTTTGTGCTTTTACTTAATTCTAGTGGTTAATATATTTTTGTCAGGCTCTGTAAACTTGTAGATTTCAATGCTTAAGTTAACAATATTTTTTGGTTTTTTCATATTAGTGAATGTGATTTATTTGAGAAACATTTTGTATTTTTAATGACTAAGACATTAAAAATACAATTAATGGAACAAGCTTATTTGTATTTAACTAATGTTTTCTACAGAAACTTTGATAAGAAAAAATATATCCTACACTCTTTGAAAAATTCTAGCTAATTTTCATATCAAATCCATATAAATTGTCAAATGATTAATTGTTGCAGAAGACACCCTGAAATAGTGAATTTTGCTTTTTTGTGGTTCAAAACGGTTTAATTATTACAGACTTTTATGCAGGACCAGCATCAACACCCACATCATGTGCATCATCACCTAGAGGAGAGGAGCCAGCCTCACCGCTGGCTGCTGTATCTCAGCCAGCATTCTTCCACCATCAGCCTTATGCCCGACCATTCTTTACACCTGGACGTAGAGGTCCTGGGAGACCTCGCAAAGAAGGCACTAAGCTAGCACGTGAAGGAAAAATCGTTAGAAGGTAAATTTTAATTTATATCATGGATCAATCCATCTTAGCGAAAGTTAATTCTGTATAAATGTAAACATATTTTAAATGACTTAGATTTAAACTCTCATCGGGAATAGGAATAAGGTGATCAATCCTCCGTAATGGAGATTTTATATCATATTAATAGCTTGGAGAAAGTAAATGCAGATGTGAATCAAACTTTGACCTAGACCTACCTAGTCTAGTAATGTAGTATTATCTGAATTATTGTAAACACTAAACTTCCATTTTTATTGTAATTTGGGGAACTAGTTTTAGTTTAACAAAAACAATTTTGACTTGACAGGATTTTTTTACCTGCATTCTTTTGTCTATTGCTGACGAGGGAATGCTACTGTTTGCTAAACTAAACTATTTGCGTTACCAAAGATTGATTTATAGTAATGTAGTTCCTTTTTTTGTTGATTATGTTAGTGGTTACTATTTAGTTTTCCTATGTTTTATTAAGTTTTAATAATTTTAGCTACATGTCCTGAGAAGACTTTTCATTAAATTTGTTACAGTGGAATCTGTTTATAATGACATAGAAGAGATAATATGTCAAACCAGTTTGATGTTGAAATTAGTTCAACAGACAAAAATTTTCAATTTTCCTGGCATGTGTTATGTCAAACTATTAACCTTAAATCGACTGATCCAATTTGCAGAACAATACAAGCCGAGAAAACCAAAATGTTATACTTGTCTTTCTCTTTGTCCTAAGGCTGCATACAAGTATTGACAAGTTTCATGAGATTTTAAACCACTGAATTAAGTTTTTATCTACATTTTCTTGTCGCGATTTAATGGGTAAATTATTACCAACATTGCAGTTTTTGCAATTTCACCTGACTGTGCCTCCGAACATTGCTTGGAATTAAATGTTCAAAATGTTACATTTCTTGATTGCTTATTTTACTTGTTAAACTTTGCCCAATTCTTTCATGAGAGATAAGTTGAATTAACTGTTTGCTAATATGCAAGTTGTTGCATCTTTTTCCTTAAATCGTAAATGCCTTACAACATTGCAATAATATTTTTTTACATAAGATATCACTAAAAACAACACATGAATTTCAACTGTTACCTACTCACTGAGATTCAAAACAAAATAGAGTCACATGCCAAACATTTTTAAAAATCAACTAACATTATTGTTAAAGGTGTATAGAATCATGTTAATCATCAACAGACAAAATTTATAAAGTTATAATGAGGTACATGTAAGCAAAATCATTATACCAAACACTTTTATTTACAATTTTTTATGAAAAATTTTGCTATGTACATACATACATACGTATCTTCACGCCAAGTCCCTTACGGGGTAGGCCTCAAAACCTCAAAACAACACATGAATTTCAACTGTTAGCTACTCACTGAGATTCAAAACAAAATAGAGTCACATGCCAAACATTTTTAAAAATCAACTAACATTATTGTTAAAGGTGTATAGAATCATGTTAATCATCAACAGACAAAATTTATAAAGTTATAATGAGGTACATGTAAGCAAAATCATTATACCAAACACTTTTATTTACAATTTTTTATGAAAAATTTTGTTATGTACATACATACATACATATCTTCACGCCAAGTCCCTTACGGGGTAGGCAGAGAGTATTGAGTGCCAGACCTTACGATCCTGACAAACCTCTCTTGCTTCCTTCACATTCTTTACCCTTTTCATACAAACACATCAGTTTCGGAGACTCTTGACACCACCCTCGAAGAGTATCCGATTTTGTTATATAATTACATTATATTAGATGTGTTGTGTATTAGTGTTAGGTTTGATATGAACATTGTAGGTAGGTAAGTCTTTACTTGTCATTATTAATAAATAATGGAATGGTATTAGAGGGTAGTTTTCATATTTTCAGTTGTTATTGCTACATAGCTCATTAAACATGATATCTATATAATTACGAAGTTTTCTTGGACATAATAAGATGGTTGGCAAAACTAGGCAGAGTCATAATAATCGGATTCTGTTGTAGTGCAATATAAGTTTGTAAGTATTGAATATAGTTTTACCTAGGTTGCCATGAACAACATCTTAAGAATTAACATGGCAAGCCATTGTTATAACATAGATGACGTTGATCATGTAAAAGTAGAATGGTTCTTTATAAAACTCTTAATTAACACAGTTTACCTTCTTACAGTGTCATTAATCCAGATATGAGATAAGAATAACTAAAGAGTATTCATCAACTGGATTCTTATTAAAAAAAACTATTTTATGCTAGAATAACTGTTGGTTCAACAATAAAATTTGTAACAGTTTCAAAACATCTATATTCAGACAAAGACATGTTTTCTTTAAATTTTAAAACGATTTTATTCACATAACCTAGTAATGTATCTGTATGAACCATTCATTTTAACATAAAAGAATTCAATCTGCAGATATAGGGGTTTTCCTGGATCTCTAAGAGGTGCAAAGAGACATCGAGGCAGTAGAGATGATGCTCTTGATGAAGTTATGGATGAAGATGATTTCACTATGCCTGCACCCGAAGAACCACCATACATGCCGGAAAAATGGTACTGTATTATTTTTAAACTTAATAGTTAACCATTTTTGTACAATATCTTAAGGTTGGATAGATGAGATTGCTTTCAGCATTAAAAAAATCGAAAGTAGCTGTTTGGAAAAAAAAAATCTAAAACGAAGTAACAATAATGTTTTATTATAAAGGAAAGTATTATGTCGTTAGATGTATTAGTAGGTATATAATATGTTGTTTACTAAGTACTAGGTACTTTGAAATGTATCTTCTATTTTGCTTGTCAAATAATCTCCTTAATTTAGACAAATTTATTCCCAGTTAGTCTATAAATTTACAACAAGGTATTTTTCAGGATTTGCATTTTTTTTATAATCTTGAAGGAATGTCCAAGTTCCATGTTTGTGTAACCTATCTTTTTCATAATTCATATATATATTTACGTGTTACGGAGTTGGCCATGATTGACTCCTAAACTACTTAACCAATTTTAAAGAAATGGCCCACCGTGTGAAGTTTGATCCAACTTAAAAGATAGCATAGCTGACATCTCAATTTTTAGGATAACAGTTAGCAATATATGAATCTGTGATCCCTAGTAATTGTAATACAAACTTATTTTAATATGGCTATACTGATTTTGTTGAAAATTTGTAAGTACATATATTTAAGTTGGGTTTAGTTTGAAGAAGAGGTTTAAAAACTATCATATTCAATTTGACTTTTGGTCTTTATGGAAATTACATCTGATATTATTTTTGTCTATTTGTAGGCCTGGAAAAGTTTGTGCTTTATGTAACTTAAGTGAAAAGAGTCAACTTGGTCAAGGAGAAATGAGACAGTTTGCTTGTAACATAGAAGGAGAAGGAAATACTACACCTAATGTTACTAATTCTGGAGGGGCAACTCCCACTGGCGCCACTCCACCGGCAAACCCTCCATTGGGTCTGCTGGCGGGCATGGCTTCACCCCCACCAGAAATGAATGATTCCAATCAACAACAGGTTGCATTGCCTTTGAGTAGGCGTCAAAAAGCATTCAACAAATGCAAGTAAGTAAAAATTAAATTAATTCTATATTGAAATAGTTTGCAAATGCCAATATTTATTAAAGCATTTTGATGTTATGTTGATAAGTATCTTTACGCCTTTATCCCTGGAAAAGTAGGCAGAGGTACAGATACTTAAAGTTCAAACTTAGTTTGGTAGTGGCCAACTTGTAGCCAACTGAGCACAAACATAAGACCAGCAACAATATTTTTATAAGTAAAAACAAACATTTTGAGTAGCTAGAAGTTAATTAATTCCGGGACCTTTTTGTGGTAAATGTCAACACCAGACCGCTAGACCATAGAGATGATAGGTTTTTGCTGCTCCTACTTATAGGGTTATTTCAGGATTTTATTACCATTACCTATCATAATTTTAATATCATCTTGAAAAAGCAGCAGTACTATTACAGAACAGTGCGGTAGACAAGAATAATAATTCTAATAGCGTCATTAGAAATGGTGGCTAGTTATGTGCTGATTTTAGAAACAGAACAAGTGTTCACTGTTTGACAGAGCAAATGAAATGAAATCTATGAATGCACTGTACAATGTATGTTACGCTGTTATTATAATATAATTATATTTTTAATTTATCTGCAACATAAAAGTATTACAATTAAATATTTCGAAAAATAAACTTTATCTATTATGTGATATTTTTTGTTTTCAGAACGCCTCTTTACAACATGGAGCACACAGATGAACTGTCTATTATTGGACATTTAGAAATGCTTGAGCTGCCCTCAGTAGTATCATCTGGGAATTTTTACTTGCATCGATCTTGTCTAGATTTTAGTCCACCATTCCCAGAACAAGTGGCAGCAGGATCACCTGGAGAAGAAGACCCAGAACAGCAAGAAGAATCGAGGGTTAAAGGAATAGTAATTGCTGCTCTAAGTCGAAAATGTGCCTTTTGTTTAAGACATGGTGCTAGTATTCCATGTAATGTAAGTATAATATTATATCTGTATTAATATCATTAGCTTTTTCTTATAAATTGAAATGCTAACTAAGAGTTATACTATCAACAAGTTTTTCATTGCTTTTTGTGTTTATTTTTTGTTAAATAAATAAAATTGAAAAGAGGTTTACTCTGAGATATGCATAATTTGGTTTTAATTTTGGGTGTCTATTTAAATAGGTATTATATTTTATGCATATCCCACAAGTTGTTGAGATGTGAAGGATAACTTCAACATTATTTCAGTTATTTCCAATCTTCCGTCAGGCCTAAGCCATGTTTTGTGTGATGCATGCAAACATGCGTTTTTAACAACTTACTGTTCTGTAACATACTAGCACTGTACTCTACCACTACTGAACTATTTTTTGCATCATGTAAATTATTGGTACAATCCCAATCTTTTTGTATGATTTGGCGTTAAAGTTTTCTTTAACTTACATGTCTTGCAAAAAATTTATTTATTTGAAAGGTTTTGTTACTATACGGAGTGTATTTGATACTGTAACGAAAACTTCTGTGGTAGTTTAGATACATATCAGACTTCACAATTACTTTAACAGTTTTTATCGGAACTTCTGTGGTAGTTTAGATACATATCAGACTTCAAAATTACTTTTACAGTTTTTGTCAGAATTTCTGTGGTAATTTAGATATTATATATCAGACTTCAAAATTCCTTTTACAGTTTTTGTTGGAAACAAGTAATTAAATATTTAGCAGTTTTTCAGTCCGACTCGTATAGCGAACAAACTATATATATATTAAGCCGCACGTTGCGAGCTGCCGACCTAATACGCTGTTTTTAGGAAAAAGTGTGTTGTTTATTTGATATTAAATAAAAATCGAGTTGCGTTAGATAGTATTAATAAAATAATAGTGAAATCAATAAAAAACAATTCTTTTGAAAATTTCATAAAATTTACGACACAAAATCCCAACTACATATGCATTTCTATTATGTTCAGAATCCATGGTTTCAGTTTTCGTTACGCTGTCATCTACACGATGTATAATAAGTTTAAACAAAAGAATTTGTTTGAAAATGAGATGGAACTATAATAATGGAAACTTTATTCATATTACAGATTAGTTGCAACAAATATTTTCATCTGCCTTGTGTTCTTGCATCTGGAGGTTTGATGGATTTCCAGAGCAAGTCTTCATTTTGCAAGGATCATTTATATCAAGCACCTTTATCAGGTAATTTTGAAAATAATATTTATTTTCGGTTTTGCACAAAATTGTAATTATGAAAGAATTATGTCCATTTCTTGAAGATATTATAGATAAGAGATTAAGTTGCAGGACTTTCGTGATTAAATTTACTTGTCTGGTTATTGGTGGTCCAATTAATCATAATTACATAAAGACAGTATTAATTTTGATTGAATTAAATTTATAGATGGTATTTGAAGTACAATTGTACATATTTTAACATTATTGATACTTTCAGGTTCTGCAGACATAGATTGTAGGACATGTCGAACGATTGGGGACATAGCGAACCTCATGACTTGTGTAACTTGTGGGGGACATTATCATGGAACTTGTGTTGGCCTTTCGCAATTACCAGGTAATATTAACTAATGATAAAACAGCAAAATTATATATGACATGACCATTATATATGACTCATTACATAATATGATCTCTTTGTTTCTGTCTCCTTGCAAATATTATATTCTTTAGGAAATTTATTGACGTGCGACATACGCTCTAATAATACTAAAAACAATTTTGAATAGAGACTATTAACAGTATGACTGATTTGCTCTGACTGGTGTTCACTATTTGCATGTTATGTTACCAATATTGTGACTGTAAATAATTTATTTGTTTGTTTGACAAAAAATGTATGTATATTTTAAAATTTAAATATTAAGCACAAAAGGGAATTCTCGTGACTAGTGTAAATAAAAAACGTACTGGTTCGGATTATGGCTAGTATAATAGTATTTTTTTGGGAATTTGAAAACAAACAATCAGATGGATTTCAAAAAAGGAAAATTACACGTCGCCTGGACACCAAGGCTCTTTTTAACGAACACAGAATAAAGTACTCCAAGGTTCTACGTGGTATTATAGCTTTTATTACAATATGATATGAACTATAATATCAACATAGTTTTACTCCTACTTTAGTCCATGTTTCTGAATAATGCGACAAAAGTGCAATGGTGCTCTGCCAAACTGCGTGCTCTGCCAACCTGAGGCGTAACTTTAAAGCCACAGTAAGTGGACCGGTTTCCCCTACCGTTGAGCACAGAACACGTGTGTATGTGTGTGTATGTCAGGCGTGCGTGCGGGCTGGGCGTGCCGGTCGTGCCGCGTGTGCCAGGTGTGCCGCGGGGAGTGTGCGCCGGCCGCGCCGCACGACTCGCGCGCCGTGGCCTGCGAGCACTGCGACAAGCTTTACCACGCCGTCTGTCTACGCCCCGTCATGGCCACCGTGCCCAAGTACGGCTGGAAGTGTAAGGTAAAACATTCATCTATTGATACAAATCGGACGGCCTGAAATATAAACTCTTCAGAGCTACGAATTTGATCGAAATTCCATCTTTTTGTCTGTAATTCTGTCTATCTTTTACGTGTGATTAGTTTTTATCTTAATTCTCTACAGTTTACGACACAAACCTATTTTTTTGAATTCGTCTTACTCTTCTTTTATAAATCGTTTTCACAACTTATTTAGCCAATGTGAAGTACGGAAATAAAGTCTTTATTTCGGTCATTAGTCGCTATTTACAAAGTCATGTCAGGCTCTTGAGTAAAGCGGTGGCTTCGTTACTCAAGCTCATCTAGTGAAATTTGGCGGCAGCGAGGAAATACACGATACACTAATTTCTTCATAATTATCTCATTTGTGCAATTTATCTGAAAAATTAATTTCCAACTAAATTAACTAATTTTAAAGTATCTTCACGCCCATATCCCCGAAAGGTAGGCAGAGCCATAACCAGGGCACCCACGACTAGCCGAAGACACTAAGTCTCACAGTGTAATAGTTGGCAAGCCTGTCGCCAACTGGGCACATACTTAATCCAAAGCAACGTGTTTTTATTAGAAAATTGGAAAAACCCAATTATCTTTTTGTTGCCCGACCCGTCATTCGAACCTGTGACCTCAGGCAGTCAAGTGCAACAACTGAACCGCTAGACCACAGAGGCGAACCCCGAACTCTAAATTAACACCAATTTCAATAATTACGGAAAACATCTTCTTTCACGATGGCGCCAAAACTCTTTTTTTTTAATTGTGACAATACCAATTTCGCTCTCATTTGACACAATGAACAAATATGCGTTTACCACAAGTGAAGCCTGCCAATTATTTTTATTGGTGCACAATAAAAGTGTCGATTCATTAAAATATCTTTTGTTCCAAGATCCTCAATTCAAATGTCATCCAAAAATCTTAGGAATCCACAGTAAATCATTATAGTGATTATGAAGTACACAAAGTTGTTCATGAATTTATTACTTGTTAATTAATTTATTAAACATGTAAATGACTCAAGTCGAATAAAATGAAAATGAAGTTAGTGTTGCGTTGTATGTGTTGTGTTGTGAGTGAGTAACGTTGTGTGTGTGTGTGTGTGTGTGTGTAACAGTGCTGCCGCGTGTGCTCGGACTGCGGCGCGCGGTCGCCGGGCGCGGGCCCGTCGTCGCGGTGGCACGCGCACTACACGGTGTGCGACTCGTGCTACCAGCAGCGCAACAAGGGCTCCTGCTGCCCGCTGTGCCGCCGCGCCTACCGCGCCGCCGCCGGACGCGACATGGTGCGCTGCGCCAACTGCCGCAGGTATA
>NJDD01000116.1:53252-66980 GCA_002245505.1 Calephelis nemesis
CACACCCTCCCCGTGCTAACCCGTGTCTGTGTACTAACCGGGTGCTGACCAGGCGACGCGAGCGTTGCCCCCGCTCTAGCCGCGCCTCTGTTTGCAGTCGCTGAACAGTAAGCAACGTCAGCTGAGGAAGTCCGGCAACGAGCTGCTGCCCAACGACGCCGCAGAACTCCAGCGGGTCTCGACCGAACAACAGGCGCTTCAGAAGCATTTAGAAGCTGCAAGGAAGCAAGCAAGACAACACAGCATGCTAATACAAGTAAGAAACCAGGGACTTATCTAGTTCTGTGCAATGTTAGTTTTAGTAGAAAAATAGTAAAAAAAGATACTGCGTTGCCCGAGTCGAGCTCGAAACCTCTTGCAGTCAACGCCAGTACTGGATCACTAGAATGCATAGACAACGTTATATTTTATTTATTGTAATATTTATATTGCGAAAATCTATATCTGTAATCAGTTTCATTATTTATAATCAAACTTTTTAAGAATGTAATTAAATTTAACCTATGTATCTATTCTGTGGTGTTTCTTTGTCATTGTCATGTGGTAGAAATATCTGTCACTATAGATAAACTTGTCTGTTATTACTTTTATCTTTTTGTAAATGATTAGTTTTAATGTTACGAATGTGTGCTCTAAAAAATTAAAAGTGTAAAATTAAAATATTATCTTCATATTCTTATGTGATTATTTTAATTAATAATTTAACGTAATTATTTTACAGGAATACGAAACGAAGCAACGGCAGCAAAATCCTCAAATAGTACAACAGAGTATTATAAATCAACAACAGATTACCAATCAGTCTGTGTTTCCTCACAATCAGAACATAACGCAAACCCAACAAATACAACAGACTACAATTAATCGGCCAATGCAGATAGGTCTGCAGGGTACGGCGATCCAACAGCAAACCCTTATTCGAACTCAACAAGCCGTCCTCAACACAGACGGGCAGCAGTTGCCACAGCAGAGAATAGGATTAGTAACGTCACCACTCAATCATCAGGGCAGAATATTACAAGGCGGGCGCACACTAGTAATCGAACAAACTGGCGCACCACAACAACAATTAGTCCGCCAGTTGTCAGGAATTCAAGAGAGACCTCAATCGGTTATGCAATTCAGCCAACAGCAGCTGGCGAGCATCCGGAACGCACTCCCCTCGGGGGGCCAGGCCCCGCGGCAGGCCGGCGCGCGGCCCGCCATGTCTCCCCTGCACGTGCAGTCCCCACACGTGCAGTCTCCGCACGTGCAGTCCCCACACTCGCAGTCCCCACTGCACTCGCTGGCCCCGCAGTCGCCGCTGCACCACATGGCGTCGCCAATGCAATCTCCGTTGCATTCGCAACAGTCGCCTTTGCACCACACTTCTCAATCCCCTTTGCATCCTTCGACTCAGTCCCCACTACATACTCAACAATCTCCCATGCATTCTCAACAGTCTCCAATGCACGTACAACAGACCCAGAGTATATCCCAGCATAGCCCTATGCATCAGCAAAGTCCTATGCATCCACAACAGTCGCCTATTCATCAACAGTCGTCGATGCATCAACAAAACCAAATGTCGTCGCAACATTCTCCAATGCATCACCAACAGAGTCCGATGCATCCTCAACAGAGTCCAATGCATCCTCAACAAAGTCCTCTACATCCGCAGCAAAGTCCCATTCATCCGCAACAAAGTCCTATGCATTCTCAACAGTCGCCTATGCACTTGCAACAGTCTCCGATACAAACCCAGCCTTCTCCGCTACAATCGTCGATGTCTCCACAACATTTCTTACAACAGTTGCAGGCCCAAAGAACTAGTCCCCAATTGCCAACGCCTAGTCGAAGCCCACAGGTAAAAATATTAAAGTATATTGTTAGTATATCACAAATGATTGTTTTACTACAGAGTAACAATCTACTCTTTTTTTTTCAGATTTATCAGCAGTCTCAAATACAAAGTCCAGTGGCATCACATTCGCCTCAACTACAGAATGTGAGTTTGATAATAATGAATGTGAAATTTTAACCGCCTCGTTTGTCGAGTGGCTAGCATACACGCCTAACTACGTTGACCAACCGCGAAACTCGGTTCGGTTACCGACGGGGGCAGACATTTGTGTGACGAACATTTAGATGTCTGCATTTTCGGGTCTGGTCTGGTCTTATATAAAAAAAAGTTGATTTTGATCCTCAATTTACCTGAGATCGATCATTGAAAAGAATTTTGAAATATCGGTTTACAATTTTAATTAGTTATTAGTAATTAGTTGGGCATATTATTTAAAACATAAAGCCATCGAACATAGAACCACCTACTTAATTTTTACTGTAATTTTATTTTTCGACAAAATTTTAGCTCTTACACCTAAACTGCTATTTTGTTTTTCTAAAGCACTTTTGATTATTAAGTAATGGATGTTTCTGTTAGAAATAACGTTTGAATATAACTAAAGAAAGCACGTAATTATTCTAAATTAAAGAATCTGTTACGGATTCAAGTGTTTCTAAAGTAAGTAATTTGCTTACCATCTAACTGCAACTAGGCTCGTTGGCATCATCACCATTATTTGAAAAAAAAAAATACAGTTGCTGTTGTATCTGTTTTAGAATGACTACAGTAGCGGGAGATTTCCTCGACCAGCACCTGGATGCTCACCGATGCCTACACGTTTCGCACGTCCGCCGCACCATCAACAAGGTAATCACACTTTCGGTTTCGCTAGTCGTTTTTAATGATCACGTCTCAGCGAAACTAAAAAATATATCAAAGTTTTGAATGTATATTTCTAGATAGTCTCCATGACTTTCTTTTTATTTTCTAGAACAGGGTTTTAAGTATCCACCATAATAAAAGATCTGTTCGTCATTAGGTATGCGTGTGGGTGTGCCTTTCGTTGGACGACAGCAAACCTCTCCTCTTGGCAGTCCACAACCATTACCATCACCAGGAAATACCAGTAATGAGATAGCTGTAAGTATTAGATTTTATAATATTTTGTCTTGTTTTATGAAACAAACTACAAAGCAAACAAGCTCATCACGTAACAATCAAAAACATTAATTCAAAATTTAATAATAATTAGTGCAATTTTTAAAATTTTTGGAATGTGATTATTATGGCGTTTTGATTTTAAAAATTATAATCGTTTGAACATTCAGACTCGTGACATATCTATACAGTTTACGCAAAACTTATATGCTTAAAATAGTTTAAAATGGTATTTTTAAAATTTTGACAGAGGTTCAAATCTTGCTAGTGGCGAATTTTTTTATTTGAAATTTGTGAATAATCTAAAATATCTTAATAATTCTAAACAACTAATATTGATGAAAATGATTGTATTACAAGCGACACTGTTGCATTAATCCGAATTGCTCGAATAGCGTCAACAGATGCTGGCCCGTCAGCAGTACAGCCCGATGGGCATGGCGCCGGCGTCCCCGTCAGTACGAGCGTCCACGCCGGCGGCGTCGCCCGCGCCCTCGCCGGCGCCGGCGCCGACGGCCGACCACGGCGGCGGTCCGGGCGGCATGCACGCGCCGCTGCCCTTCCCACCCGGCTACCGGTACTGCCGCCCCGGCCTGGCCGGCGGCGCACCTGTCTGGCCCAAGGACGACGACAGGCACCGTCACCCGCATCTCAACAAGGTCACTTATTTAACTTGTACTGTTACACAAAATATGAAAAATCTTGACACATTAAATATTGATGCTCGGCTTGATTTATCCACAATAATGAAAAAAATAAAAAGGAAAAACTATGTTTTTGTATATATATATATATATATTGTAAAGAAAAACTCCAATTACAATATTAGAATGAAATGGCTCCTTGTCCACTGCGTTTGCGGTTATTCATAACGTCCGTCGTGAAAATTGTTTGCGAACATATCAATATAATCAACTTATACAATAGTTTTACACTACATGAAAATAAAGCTTGTGAGATAGGACTGAATCCAATTTTTTTTATTTTTGTCTATTTGTGCATAATAGAAAACGTACTGAACCAAGTTCAATTTAGTTTTTGCTTATTATCTAGCAGAGTTCACTCACTGGATTACTTGTAATATTTGTTTGCTATTTAAAATAAATGAAATCCATCTCCCTTTAGGTGTCAATTCTCAAGAGACGCCCTCGCTTTGCCGGTAAAACGCCGCCAACGCACCCAGGATCGCATTCACACACACATCGCGGGGAGGACGAACCCGACGGCCGGAACTATGTGTTGTATTCTGACGGCGCCGAGTATGCAGCTGCAGCCGACGATTCTGCTCGAATGAGTTTTGCCAAGGATGACGACGATGATGACATGGATGACTATGACGACCTTGATGATGATATTGTGGTCGTTGAACCTGGTGCCATATCACCCGAAGAGCGAATTGCCACTGAAGAAGACTTTGAAGAGCTTATTGACAGTGGGAAACCGGAAGATGAAATGGAAGAGGAAACTGTTCACGATAAACCTGCTACTAGAACCGAAACAACCACTAAAACTGTAGCAGTTATCAGTTTAGCCCCTGCAAAACAACAATCAGCCAGTGTTCAACAATATAAACTTGTGAATCCCTCCCAGACTTCAGCTCTGTCTCGTTTACCCGTACTGAGCGCGACTGTGCTGTCACCTCACACGAACACCAAGATTCTAAACGAAGTCTCGCAAGCTACCGTAGCGTCTGTTTCTATTGCTAATCAAACAATATCTGTTCCTGTTCTAAAAAGTCTGTCAGTTCCCATAGTATCCAGCCACGCAAGTGGTATTGTAAAAACTCAAATTAAAAAGCTTCCTTTAAATATTGGCAGTTCATCACTGGCAATGAATATGTCATCACAGTCTATGCCTAAACCGATTAGTTCGGTTATAAGCGTTATATCTTCCAATGTTCCAAAAGGCACTGGTATGAATCCTGTAATCACTCTTGCCACTTCAAATACAGGTGCTGGCACTTCAAGAATACCTGCCTCAATTGTAACGCAACATCAAGTAAAGCAAAAAATTGTGAAAACTATTGAAAAACCAATGGCATTATCTCTTTCAAACACTAAGATTTCTAGCCTATCCGTAACTCACGATGCTACATTGCCAGCCAAAATATTCCAAGATGATGCAGCATCTCCGGATAGCACTGTTACTTCCGAAAATAATCCCGATATGCAACATCCAACTACCTCTAGTAACCCTAACTTAATGTCAATATCTGGTTCAGATTCATTATTAAAAGATAAATCTATGTTAAAAGAAACTAAAGACATTGATATTGAAAATGAGATCAGTCAGCAAACAGAATTACCGCATACACTTTGTTTGACGGATAGGACACCGCTTCTGTTGGGGAAAGCTGACATCAAAAGCCCAGACCCTGTGCCTGAGAAAATACCTGATAATATTATGGAGGGTGATGATGAAGACAAACCAGAAGACAAAATGTCATGCAATTTACTGTTAGCCTATAATAAAACTATGCACGAACAAACGTCCAATTCGTCTGCTACTGAGAATAAGTCGGAGGAAAATGTTGTAAAGACTATAAAAGCTATAGCAAATCAAACCAAGGAAATGGTTATAGATTCTAATATGCAAATAACGTCAGACATAACACAAGAGTCTGTCCAAATATCAATCCCGTCACCTACACCCTCTCAAGAAAGATACCTCAATGATATTACGATGCGGGAACATTCGGAAACTGTTGAAGGCAATTCAAAACATGTAGACTCTTTTGAAGACATGTTGTGTATTCTAGAAAATATAACTGATGATGGAAAACCATTTGGTATGAAACAAGGTCTTCCTAAACCTCCAAATACTCTTCAGGTTAATCCAAATAGTAATATGAGTAACCCAGCAAAACAAGATAATAAAGAAGTTTCTGATCAAACTTCATTTCCTGTAAGAGAAACGGAAAGAATTCAATCGGCCACAGTTCCTCAACTTTCTCCGCTATCACAACCAGCGGAATTAACATCTAACATGGCTAGCGTATCGCAGCAGTTAAGAACAATTATGTCTTCACTCAACAATAATCCTAAGGTTGAGTCACAAAATTTAATCAAAAAGAACAATGATGCAACAACTCCTACTCAAGTCAATTTTGAAACTTTACTTCCCTCATCTAAAGTGGAGATCGGCACGTCACGTCCTTCTCCGGTTCAAAGAATTGAAAAACCTCCTACTTCCTTACCATGTTCTGATACGTTACCCATGAGTGTCGCCCAAATAATAGGGTCACGCATAAATACTTTGTCAAATATGGGACAAATTCGAAAATCTCCCAATGTTTCTCCAATTAACTCGCCAATAGGTATGTCTAATACCTTGATGAAATCTCCAGCTCAATCACCGCTAATCACTAATCAACCTTTTAACCCTAACGAGGATTTACAAAATACAACTTCAATGGCTTCTCAAATTATCCAAATGCCAGCTTTATCTAAAATACAAAACAATTCATCTTCTTCTATAATACATTCAAATAATACAATCACTACGAGTGTATGCGGATTCCAAAAAGCACAGGCGTTGTCAACAAGTATATTAAGTCACACATTATTACAACCGACTAGACAAATATCGACCGGTAATCTACAATTTAATCCACAAAATATTAGCTCCAGTCAACCTCCAGCCTTGGTGATGACCTCACGATCAATCATTGGTAATAAAGAACCAGCTCCTAATGTAACCGTGCGCACACACGGTATTGTGAGTCCTAGTATAAGTCAGATTCAAACAAAAACTTCACAAGGGCCAATCAATTTTATTACATCTTCTAAACTGTTGCATACTCAATTGACATCACCATTGAAAAGGTCAAAATCTACAGATGAGCCTAAGACTGAAGTAATTGTTGGCCACATTCAACCTGCAAAACGACATAGCGTAGAATCTGTAATAGTAAAATCAGAACCTATGGAAACAGATGAAATAAATATTTCGACGTCAAATTCTGATGGCTCTAGTAATAAAATGACACACCAAGGCACATCAAATCAAAGAAATGAAGAATCACAAAATGTTTTATTAAAACAACTTCTTCAAACCTCGACTGCAGCATCTACAGTTGTTCCACAACGCACTGTAACTATACAAAGAACAGCTCCTGCGTTAGGCACTATACCTTCTTTAGAAGCCCAACTTGCAAGACCTTCAATACCTCCTCCTACATTATCTTTAACACAGGAAGTCGAAATTCCCAAGAATTCTCCTAGACAAATAACAACTGTTAATTCACCATTTACCAATCGTCCTACTTTGACATCTATTCCGACATCATCAATGTCGCCTTTGATTCATACATCAACGCAGTCGTTAATGGATGTTCGCAAACCGCCTATGAAAATAATAAATAAGGAAGAGACTACACCTCTTCCTGAATGTTCACCAACTATGAAAGCAATGCCTATGTACACAATGAGCATGGAAAATCAACAAATACAACAAACAATAAAAAAAGAGGTTGCTCCCCCACAACAAAGCCCAGTACATAGACCTTTTACACCGTTAGATGTGAAAAAAGAACTACTTGACGAAAGCTCCCAACAATCTGCCACCTCTGGTGTCTCAACGGCATCCGATCAAGGTAAATTAGATCAACCAATCAAAGAAGAATATTCGGAAACTGTCGCTATGGACAATGCGTCCGAGGTAAATACTTCAGAAACACCATCCGAAGCTAAAAAACGTAAACGAAGAGAATATCAACAGAAGAAACGTAGACAAATGCAAATGAATTTGAAAGCAGCTGCTGAAAATAACATAAACTCTGCCAGTGCTAAAAAACGTCCCCGCAAAGGTTCTAGATATGAAGAAGATTATGATACATTTATTGACAATTTAATGGCTCAACTAAGATTATTGCCACCTATGCAAATTCAAGAACCCGCACTAACCACTAACTTTGCTGTGTGTCCTCTTTTTGGTTCTGGTGACTTAACGAAACTTAAGAATAAAGATTATGACTTTTTGAAAGGAGATTTAACAGGGGAATTTGGTAATGCACGTATACCCAATGTTGCAGACTATTACAATACAAAACCATTTGGTGATGAAGAGCCATTACCTGAGAAGCCAGCTGCTTCTACTCAACGAGGTTTCTACGATCAAGAATTTCAGCCTATTCTATTTGAAGAGGATCCAGAAGAAAAGAAACTTGACTTTATTTGTAAAGAAAGAGATACAGATACACCAGATACTGTGGTCAGTTGTTCTAGCCCTGAAGGATTTGAAATCGAACCCAACGATAAGTTTGCTTCTCTTAAATTTAATGAAGAAGATGAAGAAGAAGACGATGAAGAGCAAACGTCTGTCTCGACAGGTCGTGGATCGCCAGCCATCGCTATTATTAAACCTATTCCAATAAGAGTCAAACCTACTTCTTATGCAATCAAAGAAGAAGAAACAAATCAGAAGGCATTAAAATGTATGGATGTGGATTCTCCTATTAAGACTAAAATGGAGGATTCACCTGGAGGCACAGAAGGTAATGAAAATGTAACTGTTACTCTAACGCTAACTTCTGGTGCTGCAGAAGACATACTTGGTGTATTAAAAGAGCTTGCCGGCATACTTCATATTCCACCTCCGACTTCTTATCAAATAATAGAAAGAACTGCTACACCGCCTTCACATAAACTCGGTCTTTACCGGTCCAAAGGCAAGGATGGTAAGGAAGGTACACCAATTGATATACAGAGTATATTGAATGGAGCTGCTAAATTCTGTCGACATTGTGACGTTGTCATTTTAGATTCCGTAGTACGAGCTAAAGCGTCAGAATTTCCTTTATTAGCAGCAAATAAAGGGAACGCAGGCGAAATACTGTGTGATAGTGATTCAGATTTATATTTCTGTAGTGCACAATGTTATGAAAGATTTGCGTGGCGTCCAACAAATATAATACTTGATGGAAAATCGAAGAGTAGTCTCAAAGAAGATAGCAAATCAGATATCGAAACTAACCTGTCTAAAGATAGAGACGATTTCGACACTGCTTCAACAGAAAGTATGGAGACGGACGACTTGGATATAAAACCAGATATAAAAGATGAGAAAATGGATTTGTCGTTTATTGATTCTTTAGATAACGACGAACTAATGAAGGAAGTTGGTGATGATGTGAGTGCTTTAGATGAGGATCTTAAGAGCGAAGAACCAGACGAGAAAAGCAACCAAAGTGTAGAGAAGGAAAAATATAAAGGCGTCAGATATAAATCATGGTCGCCTGGTTGTATCGGACCACCGGTGAAGTATAAGCGGCCGACTGACAGAGAATTAACAGAACTGGTTTTCCGGACAGGCGTTGCTATAATGCCTGTCACAAATGAGGATTCACGAAAGTGTGAATTGTGTGGTATTCAAGGGGACGGGGTCGGTGACGGGGTGTCGCGTCTGTTGAACTGCGACGTGGATAGATGGGTGCACCTGAACTGCGCTCTGTGGTCGGAGGGAGTGTACGAGACGGTCAGTGGGGCGCTGATGAACGTGGATAATGCGTTGGCTGCCGGCTCCACCGCCACGTGTGCGGTGTGCAGGCGGCTCGGGGCCACCGTGAGGTGCTTCAAGGTGCGCTGCGGCAGTGTGTATCATCTGGGCTGTGCTGTCAAGGACAATTGTGTATTTTACAAGAACAAAACTGCTTTCTGCTCATCCCACGCCCCTAAGGTAATTATTTTTTTGCAAATTCCATTTTAATTGAATATGTCCTTTTGTTATTAAATATGTAGATAAATAGAATGACAATCACGATGTAAGTAATCTCTATAGCTATTTGAAAATTAAATAAATTGTTAATAGTTTTCTTTAAGTATTTTAAAAAAGCACATAAACATTTCGACGTCCTAAAAATACATGGACTATATTATTCCATGGTTCAACCTTGTATTATGGTTTTTATTACACTGGGACACGTAATATAATATTAACATTTTACTTTAGTCTCAGTTTATTAGACAGTAAGGGTGGAATGATAAAAACTCTTTGAAGCGCTTAGGAAATCGCAGAAAACATATATAATGTAATTAACACCAATCTGGGTAAACTATTAATAGATCTCTACCTTGGTGTTAGAGATGTAACGATCTCCTTTTAGGTGCCTTACAAGTAAGCACGACGGTTTATTTTTGATAAGGTCAGGCTTGAGTCTTCATATGCAAGCAACTTTTAAATAGTAATGGAATTTTATGGTAAATTTTTCGTTCAATAACCGGAGATTTTTAATTTTGATCATCTTCATCTTGCGATCAGTTGACAGATCTATGCAAAAAGCGACCCCAATTCGCGATAATATTTCTCAATATGAAATTAAATATACAGATAAAATGTCGCTTTTAATATTCGAACATCTAGATAAAATACTGTGGTATCAGAACGCGTTATTTTAGCTAAGATTATCTCTACAATTTCACCAAAACATCTTCAAAGTTTTAAATAAATGTGAAAATGGTCTTTTTTAAGCAAGTGTCATTTCCGTTTGTGTATGTCTTTATTATTTTCTTTAAAAAAATATAAAAAAAGTATTTAGGAATCAGAATATGTTATTAACGATTATAAGTTGTAGAACGAAAAAGACAACGAGCTGACGACGCTGAGCGTGCAGCGGCGCGTGTTCGTGTCGCGCGACGAGCAGCGGCAAGTGGCGTCGGTGATGCTGCACTGCGACACCAACCACCTGCTGCGCGTGGGCGGCCTCATCTTCCTCAGCCCCGGACACCTGCTGCCGCACCAGCTCGCCGCCTTCCACACGCCCAACTACATCTATCCCATTGGGTACAAGATCGTAAGTAATACAAACATCTGTTACATAATTGGCTTACTCCTTGTTTATTTAATCTTAAATAATCGTATAGTACATTCGTATTTGACTTGAATACGTCTTTAAAATTTCTTCAATAGGGGGAGACAATAAAAAATAACGATTAATAATAAAATTCGGGGACACTGTTTGTTGTAGCAGCATTTCCGTCTATTATTACATTATATATTTTTTTATAGCTATCATGCATTTACAGTAACAAAAGTGTACATAACAAAAGTAGTTTTTAATTGCATGGATTATTCATTGGTCCTATTATTTTTTTATAAGTTAATACTTTTATAAAGTAGTAACCTACCCAATTTTAAATGATTTAAATCAGGTGAAACCTGATGTATATTAAAAAAAGTTTCTTGTTAAACTACTAGGAATGTTATTAACAATAAATCAAACATTGATCAAAGTCAGATTTTCCATATATATTTTATTTTCTGATATTTTTTTTTATACGAGTGCCGTCAATTTGTTGCCTGGTTAGGGTTGAAAACAGTGGTAGTGTACGGTAGGTATTTGCACACCACAATGTGGTAGAATATATTGGTATTTTTAAAAATCTTCGTAACAGCTTCTTAACGCACGTATTACGGAAATAAATATTTATTTCAATTTCGTTTGTTTTGTCATAACATGAAATATACCTCCTGCATATTAGCTATAAGTGGCAAAAAGCATATTATGACAAATGGACAGTTACGTAGGATTGGTTGTATATAATATAAAATAATTGTTTTGTCAGGTGCGGTTCTACTGGTGCATGAAGCGCGCCAACAGCCGGTGCCGGTACCTGTGCTGGATCTCCGAGGACGAGGGCGGGCGGCCGCGGTTCCACGTGCGCGTGCAGGACGACGAGCGCCGGGAGATGAGCGCGCCCACGCCGCGCGCCGCCTGGGCTGAGGTAACACATACACCTTACCCACCGGTGACTTTTACACATACCTTCCATACGCATGCATTCAGACATACTTGTTCTAAAGTGCTAGCTAATATCATGTAATTCAATTTATTGAAAATAAATAATCATTTGAAAATAAATATTCATATATTCAATAAAGGTTCATGATTTATCCATGTAGTATTTTAGGATGAATAAATATAGCTAATTATAGTGTATATTCTTTACATTCACTTATTTCATTTATTTCATAGTCGCGTGTAAATTTAAATAATGAAGTAAACCGTATTTAATTTTACTCTATATCCTACATAAATAAATACCTCGAGACTGTTACTTCACTAATATTCACTCAAAATTTTCTTCAAACATATAGTATCTTTTAAAATTGTTGTACTTTAAACATGAAGTGTTGATATTATCCAGGTTTTGGATGCAGTAGCAGCATTGAGACAGAACAGAGGTGAAGATGGAGTGTTGAAGCTTTGGCCGAATTATGTGACTGGAGAAGATTTATTCGGATTAACGGAACCAGCGGTTGTTAGAGTTTTGGAGAGTTTGCCTGGTGGGTTCTTGTTTTTTTTAAGTTTTAATGTTTATCATCGGGGAAACTAGGAAGGGCTTGCTACTAAAGCGATACTGACTACTAAAATGCTGGTAATAATTTATACAATGAAGCTATGAATCACAAAATTTTCATCAATACCGTGGATCGTAAATAGCTTGTGCAGGTCGTCATCAGCGACTTTCAGGCCATTGAGTTTTTGGATAAAATTCAGGTGTTTTGGGACTAGCCGAGCGTCAACATGTTTCATACCCAAACGATTAGTTAAAATGATATGGATCGACTCGTGAGATACAGAAAGTTCGGCGGCTATCTATCTACAGTAGAATGAGTATTTTCAGTAATTGTTTACTTCACTTTTGCGATATTGACTTCAGTTGGAGACATTGATGGCCTACCAGAGCGAGGCAAATCTTCCATCACATCACGACCACTTTTGAAAACTTTGTATCACTCAAAAGCACAAGTTTTTGATAAAGTCGATTCACCGTAAGCCTTTTGTAACATTTTTTATCGACTTCGAACACGAAATTCTATTGGCGATACAAAATTTAATTAAAAAAAATTTTGTTTGATGTTTTTGTGCATTCGCAGTACACACTAAATATGTTTTAACTAAAAATAGCACTGTGTTCAATATTAATGACAGAAGCAGCTCAAGCTCCGCGCCAATGTGGAAAACAGTTGTGCCTATCTAACAACACAAAAAAATTGTGTGTGTACTTATGTACACGCGTAAGAAGTTATACTTCTTCGGCGTAATAAGATAAAAAGCTTTTTAAAAATTTTATCTTTTGCCTTATTTTACATTTGTAGATAAAATTACACTAACTATAGAAAAAAGGTATTTAATACATTAAAAGTTTTATTATAATGCATTATTTAGTTAAATAAAGTTTATTTAATATTTAATAAAATGTTATCTATAGCTAACTTCATCATGTCGGTTTTTCGTGACGGTGTGCGCGCGCATCGTAAAAATTTACCCTCATCATTTTTTCCTAACGCGCCAAAAGAAGTATAACTTCAAAAAACAAAAAATTGAGTTTGGAACCGTACAATACAATAATTTGGTCAAAAAAGTATCGGGAATTTATTTGTATCCATTCCCGATATTTTTTTACTGAATGTACTGCTTTGGAAAACGTGTTTTATTTAAGTTACTACTTGTACCTTTTGTATTGATAATAGATGTAAAAAAACATAAATACTGGCTTACTTACTTATTAATTGTATTTATTAGTCAACTGCATAAATGCCGGACTTATTGAAATTGATTTAAGAGGTTTGCTTGGCGATTACTCGGACTTAATGAAACATTATAATTTTTCTTTTTTGGGATAGTAAGTCATGATTTTGAGGTATTTCCGTGTAAATTTGATTACTGCCCGAGTACTGGTTGTTGAGCAGTTAGAGACAACATAGTTGAAAATGAAAAAAATGAAAATATCTTTATTTGTAGT
>NJDD01000116.1:67877-79534 GCA_002245505.1 Calephelis nemesis
CCTCCCCGCACGCCACGCCACACCCCGCCTGCCCCTACTCCAAGCAGTTCGTGCACACCAAGAGCAGCCAGTACAAGAAGATGAAGCTCGAGTGGCGGAACAACGTCTACCTCGCCAGGTAAACCACGCGGGACATACATACATTATCGGTTTGTCATTTTTATTAATCGAAGACTGCATGACTTTATTAAATGCTGACGCAATATCTTGCAGGTCTAAGATACAAGGGTTAGGTTTGTACGCGGCCCGAGATTTGGAGAAGCACACAATGGTGATAGAATACATAGGTGAAATCATACGGTCGGAACTCTCAGAGATACGGGAAAAGAAATATGAAGCAAAGGTATAAAATCTTATTTTGTGACAATTTTTTGTTTCGTAAATAATTCTGGCAAACGATTTTAACTATCTCCTTCGGTACTAAATGTAATAACTATTATAACTATTCTTTAGATTTTTGTTTTTGGACAATAATTTGTTCCCGTTTTTATTATAACTTGAAGAATTTTGTGATTCATTAAATAATACACACCATAGACACTCGGTTCTGTCGTTTTATCTTTATGCGATTTTACCCTATTGGCTAGACAGATTTGTATGTATGAACCGTTGTGTACAGAACCGAGGCATCTACATGTTCCGACTGGACGAGCGGCGTGTGGTGGACGCGACGCTGAGCGGCGGCCTGGCGCGGTACATCAACCACTCGTGCCAGCCCAACTGCGTGGCCGAGACCGTGGAGGTGGACCGCCACCTGCGCATCATCATCTTCGCCAAGCGGCGCATCGCGCGAGGAGAGGAGGTAGCTGCTTCAACCACTTTTGTTACACGTCACACTCTATTTACCGCTGAAATATAAATACTTGAAAGTCAGTCAACCTAAATTGAAAATGCTACATTAAACAAGTTGCTTGATTTTCTTATTTATAAGAATACAACGTGATACGACTTCTGCCGCCTTACGACAAAAACAATGTAGACGTCTATTTAACTAGACACTTGATTTCAGACTAGGACGACCGCACATAAAGTAAATAATTATTTTGATAAATATTTTTCGAAAGTCGTGGGTGCCTTGGTTGTGCCTCTGCCTACCTCTTCGGGGATATGGGCGTGAAGATACTTTATTTTTCGAAATATATATATATATATATATATGAGAAGAGGAGAGAATTGGGGACCACCTCTGAATCACGGCCTATATTTAAAAGAAGAACCATCACAATCGGTTTGCTATTTGCCGAGTAATTGCGTTACAAACATATAACTTAAGGTCGAAATGAGAAACACCTCCTTTTTTGAAGTCGTTTAGTAAAAACTTTGTTACAGCTCGCGTACGATTACAAGTTTGACATAGAGGACGACGCGCACAAGATCATGTGCATGTGCGGCGCGCCCAACTGCCGCAAGTGGATGAACTGAATCTGCCCTAGCCGATTATATTTAAGGATCTCAGTATGCCATTTGCGCTGGCTGTGCCAGTCGCGCCTATTGTTCCAGTCGCGTCAGACTCAGTGGTTGTATTGGAATAAGTGCATAGTGTAATATTTTCTATATTTAGGGACAGCCTTTTCCCTTTGTTTTACCAAGAAAATCCTATACCATTTAATATTCCTAAAAATCTCTTTTCTAAAAAAATCCGATCATAATGTTTTTCTGTCCCTAATTAACGAAATCCCATTTTTTTAAAGGATCTTCTAAATGTGTACTTATCGTTTCAACTCTTGTACCACTGAGTCCGGTGTATCTAGTTATGTACCAAAGTATTATCAGCTTGTAACATAAGCGATCAATATTTTTATTAGATATCCATTTAATAAGCTCATATGTGATCTTTATAAATAAGACAATATCAACAAAATTTTTATATGTGGATGACATTTTACAGTAATTTTTATAGAAATGAAAATCAAAAGGAGAATTCGTTGTACATATGTTAGATCGAAACAAAATCATTGTTGTTATTGAATTTTAATGTTTTAGATGTGAATGTTTTCCTAGTATATTTAGGATTAGGTAAATTTTAATTTTTTATGCGTGGGACACTGCATTTTTTCTATTGAAATTTCTACTATGACTACTTTTGTTATTATGAAAATGTTTATTTACTGTTAGAATCGCAATTTCTTATTTTACTTGAGTCCTAGGGTGATAGGTGATCATAAATTATTATTTTTAAGCTTTCGACAGTTCCCGATTAACGTAATTTTTATGTAGTGATTTGAATCATATTGTCACAAGTTAGATTAGGTTGCGTCGATGTTTAGTGGTGATTGCATTTAGTATCCGCGTAGCACGAGTCTAGCCGTTTAAACTCTAAGTACCACTGTGCCTGATCCAATTTGTATGTAGTTTCTAGGTTAGATGTTAAGTGGCCACCTGCAGGCGACTGCGATATTGTAACATAGATCCTGTGTGATGCCGCGCACAATATTCAACTGAACCCATTAAAGTATAGCATACAATGTTACTGAATCTCGAAACTTATATTACCGATATTTTATTTATGATTGTGATTGGAAAATTATTGCTTTATACCTTAATTGTAAGTCCAAAATACTTTTAATATTTTCTAGAATGTCTCTTCTTCAAAATGTCTCATTCCTATAACTGAATATCGATTGTTGTATGTTGAATTTGTGCGCGAAAAAAGTAATTTATTTTAATGTTGTGGGTCTTCACGTGAAACCATGTTGCATGAGTAATTTTGTAGAGTTATTGTAGGGCAAAAGATAAATTATTTTATATAATATTATCAAATATGTAACGTGTGATCTGGGTGACTTACGAGGTGCGCTCTAAACTTGTTTTTTTTTTATTGTACAGTTTAAATGTATAACATATACATACCTACATCTTGATTATATTCAGCGTATATTATTTAAGTTTTGTGCCAAGACTAGTAACAAATGTTTAAGCATAATATAGTCGAAACAATTAACATAGATACGTGTATTCACGCCTAGTCGCTTACGGGAGCAGGGAGTATCGACTTTTTACTTTATCATTATTTTTTATGAGTGTTTTTTTTATATATTTTAGGAAGTACTTACCTGAAATTATAGGAAAAGTAGAGCAGCTGGTCAACTTACATAATATGCTTACCATCACAGCCTCAGTATGGCAACGCACCTTTACTACTCGACAGCAACAATACGTAGAGCTATATCAGAGTATTTATGATCAGTTATATTAATGCTCATACATGTATAAATTATCATTTTGTAATTCTCTATTTTTTTCGTATATTGTTAATGGTCTTGGCAGAAACTAACGTAACTTCTTTTTATTAAAGTGTGTAAAGATGAAAAACTAGAATAATTATTTCCCAGGTTGCAGCCATTTTACAAATGTGATTTCATGCAATGTATATCTATATTAATTGTAAGTGTTAAATGTGCAATAAATACATACAGATATAATTTGTAAATAACGTGCACCGGTCCGGTGTGATAGGTAATTTTAATTAATCATGCATTACGTTTTAATGGATTAAGGGTATGTGGACGTTTTATAAATACATTGCTATACCATCAAATTAATTATTTATTGAAAGCATTCCCATTATAACATGAACAGGAGAACCTTCTCGCTGGGCGGCACCATGTCCCAGTGAAGTTATATCTTTTAGAAATATTCTATACTTAATATTTTTATCGCATTTTTCATTCATTAAATTTTTAATTAGTATCATTTTCTTTTATTTTTGCCTAAACAAATTTCGTTTACTTGTATAAAACTACGTGCGCTTTTGATAAGTGGCTTTAAAACAAAGTAGGGATTTGGACAAGGCTGTAATGTAAAAGCCATACACGACTTCAAATGTATAAATTTTCCATTCTAAAAAAATCACATAAAGCACGGCATGATGTTTATGAATTTGTGATGAACTAACACGTAGTTACCGTAACTTTTTAAAAACTCGTGTGTTGTAAAATTTTATACTGCACAAGTCTAAATTTGTTTTTAAATTAAAAAAAATTAAAGCAAAGTATTTTACAACCTATTTTTATGGCAGTAGTTTTTAAACATTGGTTAGAAACGCAAATAGACAAGGTGTTTATTTGAAATAAAAAGTTAACAATTTAAATTTAATTAAAATCATCTGCTACAGATCGTTTCAAATTTCTAGTTCACTCTGAACAGGAGGCGATTCGCTGCGCAGAAGCAAAATATAGATATCGGCGCCGAGCGGGGGCAAATCATTCAGAAGTTTGCGAGCTAGTGTGCGTTCGGCGTTTCGCCGAGTTAATTTTTGTCAAGTTTTTCTTTCAGGAAATCTGTTTATTCATATATTTCACTCACTAATAAAACTTACGCACCCGTTGATCTGACTTTATATTTTGTTAGCAAAAATGAAGTTACAAACCAGATCAACGGGCTCGTTTTATTAGTAAGAGGGTTAGTATTTAAACTACTTATATATCAACGAAATCTGCATTAAATTTTGTTCTGCCGTTACTCTTGATAGCTAGGTTTAGAAACTAGGTTTTAGTTTATGGTAGATAGGATAAAACAAAGTTGTGTTGGTATAATTAAATATTTTGTAACAAATTTTTAACACATGTTACATATAAATTATGTCCATTTTATTTAATTTTAACAAACGTTTATATATCATCAAGATTAAGCATTGTAAAGTCATTTGTTTTGGACATGATAAAATACATGACTTACTGTACCGACGCGCGTAGCAACTTCATAGCGGACTAGAAGTTTGGCGGGATGTCGACCTAGGACTGACATTTTTTCCGAATTTGCTTCGAGATTCATGTAAGAAAATATTATATTAATTGCCTTGTATAACTTATTACTCATAAGAGAGAAAAGTAGGTATAACACGACCGCTACAAGGTGGAAAGCGTTACATTGTATAGAAAGATACAGTTCATCCTATTAAAACTTAAATGTTTGCTTTGTTCCTGTTTGGAGAGCTAAGACTAAGACGTTAGTCTTAGATGTTTATGACGGTGAGTATTTTTCGTCGGGAAATGTCAGATCGGCGTCTGCTAGACTACCTAGAGAAGGTTTTGAATTTTATTATTATTCCAAGTTGTCAAACTTTGCTGCGTTCTGGCAAATATTTGTTACCATCGAAATAATTTTAGAACTTTTAGTACAAGTCTACCAGACGAATACCATCCAATCCAACTTGTCAGGACGCTCGAAGAGATTGCAAACACGACAGACTCTATTATCAGCAAGTTAGTATCCCTCTGAGGGCCGGATTTAGAGGTATGGAGGTCTCGGGGTAACAAAAAGGTGGAGATTGAATAAAATGAACAATTTTATCAATCGAGTTTTCTAATAATATTAAGAATGAAATGCAGCGGGGCCTCCATAAACGAGGGTCCCTCGTCCTTGCCCGGGGCTTTCGCACTCCCCTAAATCCGGTCATCTCTATTGCACACACTCGTCAGAACATTGTGCTCTGTGCTTCATTGTGTACTCCGGTTTCCAGCACAGTTTACATGCTCCGGGTGTCTACTATTTATATATTTTCACAATCATGCTTGGAATAATGATGATTGTTGAATATGGAAATGTGTTTGCGCTAGGGCACATGGTGATACAGAACATGAAGTGTGATTGTTGGCTTGATTGAGTATAAAACTTAACATTATTTATTGTCTTTTTATTACCTACTACATCACAGGAAACTAATACTAATACCAACCAACCAAATATTTTTTTTTTGGAAATATACGTGTACAACTTAAAACCGAATGAAACATAGAGATTCGTCGAAAATAATGTGCTATTAAAAATGACTAATGGAAACATCAATATAATATTTTGATTGCCTCTGTGGTCCAACGGTTCTGTGTTGGGCTTGACTATACGAGGTTCCTAGTTTGATTTTGTGTAAGGGTGTTTAAAAATCTCGTGTCCCGATGTCGTGCTAAATCATAAACGCCTAAACCGATTTGAATTAACTTCATAGCTATCTGGTCCATTTTAAAGGTAGGGTGGTTTTTATTTTCAGCAGAAGCCTGTGATAAAACTAAATAATATTAGTACCTCCACAAATATATAACAAGTATAAAGATAGTAATAAAAAACGACTTCTGGCGAACAACCAGGCGACTTTTCTGATAGATAACGGTCGCCTACAACATAGATGTTACTGGCGCGTCGCAATTTGAAGATTAAGATCTTATTGCTACGGGTACGAATTTATTCGTTACGCTACCTTTTAACAGGGAATACGAAATTAGAATTTAGAGAGCACCTACACTCCAACTGTAGGAATAGGTGTAAAAAAATATCCCTGGACAAGTTACACAAATTGTATCTAACCCTAAAGTAAGCAAATTAATGCTTGTGTATGGGTGTTGGTCAACGATTCTTATACATATAAATACTTAAAAAGATACCAGAATAAATTTAATAAACACCTAGACCCGGAAATGCCACCATCTAAATGTTCATCACACAAATGCCTTACCCCGTCGGGCATCGAACCCGAGCCTCGCGGTTGATCGGTATGGTTAGGCGTGTACGCTAGCCACTCGACCAATTATTTACTCGCACAGCTTTGAGCCAACTAATTATGACTGACTGCATTGGTGAAATAATATAGTAGGACCTAAATTGTCATCGGCGGGTGATGGGGTAGTCCCATTGTTCAGATGAGATAGTTGACCGGACGCTGATAAAATATTCTCACAAGACTGATTGAATGTCTGAACCAATAATCTTTTGGCAGACACGCAAAATAAGCTAGCATTTTACAAACCATAGGTACTTTTTAGGTTATTAAAAATAAATTCTTAATTAAAATTTGAGCTTCGTGGAAAAAGTAGGTATACTAAAGTAAGATGGGTAATTATCATCTCAAATTATAATTATCAAAACTTGTTAAATCCCCGAAGAGGTAGGCAGAGGTACAACCAATGCACCCACGACTAGCCGAAGACACTAAGTCCCACAATGTGATAGGTGGCAACTGGCAAGCCCATCGCCAACCGGGCACATATCTAATCCCGAGCAACGTTTTTTTATTAGAAAATTGGAGAAACCCTTCTTTTTTTGTTTCCCTACAGCATGTTGTGGCACATACCTACTTGTAACTTTCAAAATACGGTAGAACTTGATTCGAATTTAAACATACCTAATGCTACCTAGTTGCATTATGTTAAAATAATTTTAGTTTAAGAGAAGCCGGAATCATGTTTTGATATTTCTAAATATTAGATAACAATGAGTATAATAATATACCTATACAGGACGTATGTTATATGTTAGATAATGACTTCACCGGAATGAAAAAAAGGAATAGCAAACTTCGAAAATTTCCGGCTGATGCCCGGTTACTATATTCAAGAAACGAGTCGATTTGATTACGGATGGGTAATATTTCGTACGATTCGTAAGATTGCTAATAACGGCCGCTCGTTTTCGGTAGTTAACTCTGTTTTTGTGGAAATATTAATAACGCTTTATTACTTTTGAGCAAATTACGAATGGTTGTACTTACGGATTACATTTCGTTGATTATAGGAACCGGGCATATGAGAAGCGGGTTAGTCGGATGGTATTACCTTTAATTAATTAATATAAGCTCGAAACTCCTCATCGTTACCTCGTTAGGCGTCGTACTGTTGTGTATAACCATGCGATAGTACATGTTCGCAATTCTTTAATCGAAGCCATGAATTGAAGATTAGTGAAGGAGACTTGAGATGAAAGAGTATAATAATACAGGATCTAGAGTTCCTAAGTGCACTTTTGTTTTTTTCTACCTTAGATTTGCAAATAACTGTGCAACTTTTTTTTCATCTTCTTTGATGCGAACGTGCATTTTTTGCAAACAACAAATCTGTCCACCTACCTATATGCACCTTACAAAATACTAATTTAATGTGACATTCGGATTTTATAAACGCAAACTAATGAGGTATTCAGAAGCTCTTATATATGACCGCCTCGTTGGTCGAGTGCCTAGCGTGCACGCCTAACTGCACTGACCAACCTCGAGGCTCGGGATCGTTTCCCGACGGGGGCAGGCATTTGTGTGATGAATTACACCAGAATTAAATTTATTCTGGTATCTGTTTAGGTATCACTATGTATTAGTATCGTTGACTAACACCCATAACACAAGCATATAATTTGCTTACTTTGGGGCTAGATTCAATTTGTGTAACTTGTCTGGATATATTTATTTATTTATTATAATACAAACTAAATTACTTCTAGTGAGGAAAGGAACACAAAAAAATAAAATATTAGATTGATATAAATTTTATTACAAACTTTATTTTCCCTTTTACTTAAATTGCAAATAATATACCGAAATCTAACGCTGGCATGCCAGCGATATTGATCACAAATAATAACTTGAACAAACGGCTTGTCGTTTCTTTTTATTCCTAAAATTATTTGAGTTTGAACATTTTGCAAACCTGTTTTTAAATGATTATTTTTTTTAAATGTGAGACCCGACATAGAAATATTACTCACAGTCAAGTTTTTGCCAAAAATGATGGATCTAATCAACAGCAGCGGTTGATATTATGTAAATTAAAAATAATATCATTTTAATGTTAAATGTTATTATGTACAATAAAATTAACATTGCAGCTCTGTGCCACCTGATAAGCTTCTATAACACCAGATTTGTGCTTTAAATTTATTTGATTTTGATTAAAGTATAGACTAGCCGTTTTTTAAGTAAAATATTTAGAAAGAAATTATTCGCCGAGAATTATATATGATAAATATAAATTACAAAAATAAAGTCAATATAGCGTTCACAAACAACACAATGAGCACAATCTGTTGTAAATCAGAGCCCATAGACAAGGTGTTTTACGATAAACTATAAGGCTGTCAATGTGGAACATTACGCATGAAAATGACATTTATTATATTCATCCATTGAAACGGTCTAACATTATTTGTATTGTTCCATAAAACTCACAATTGAAGAGTTATGATAAAATAACATTGGGACAGTCGAATGTTTTTCAAAAACGTTTTGTCTAAGGGTTCCGATTATATCACGGGCACAATGGAATGAAAAAAATCAAACAATTTGGAAATGTTAACCTTTTATACAGCAACTATATGAAAAAGAATAATCCCCTTTTAATACCGTCACATTGAACCATATTTAACTTGAATTTCATCAAATAAACTAACAAAAATTTATTACAATCGACAGAAATTACTCAACTTAGTGAGTTTCTGATAACCTCTCAATAAAACAATTATTGATAAGATAGATTTATATAGAAGTATTACAAAAGCATAAGCATTGTGATAGCCAAGATTAAATTATAATAATCATTAGAACGTAAATGTAATTGGCATTTATAGATCATTACGTTGTACTCAAAATGTATCTAAATAAAATAGATACATTCAGGGCTTGCAAATGATACAAATATACAGGTAAAAATGTTATCACCACTAGAAGAAAATATAACAATCCTTTCAAATAATCGTAGTTCTAGGAACTACGTACACACAGACGGAACGCCACTTACGTAATAAGTACGTGCACTTTCGCACCACTGAACCCCAAAAAAGGATTATATTATAATGTGATTATATGAAATTATTAAAATGCGCCTACAACTCGCCAACTAGTAATGCTGACATTACCTACGCACTATCAGTACGACAAATGAGGTCTTAGCCAGTCTTAAAGTAAAAAAAAAACTATTTTACGACGACAATAATCAGGTTCGATAGTCAACCATAGATTTTTTCTTTCTTTACTAATGAAATATTAAAATTGTGTACCTACCGAAAGCACGTTACAGCTTTAATACTCACAAAAAGAAATGACACGCGCGTATAAAAATGAACATTATGAAGATCATCCTCCACCACACGAGAGTAGTCTGTTTTTAACATTTCACTTCGTACACGGTCAATCGCGTTAAAGTTGCAAATAAAGAGATTGGTTTCGACAAAGAGTTATAATTGTTGGAACATTATTTTATTACCATAATGTAAATTATTATGAGATTGAAAGCGTATGAAATATAAAAAAAACACCAGGTAATAAAACATTTATTATGTACTCGTTTTATAAACTTGAAAGTATTTTTTCCTGAAGTTATAAATAGAACAAAGGTTACTAAATATTACATAAAATACAGGCTATTTTTTTATATAATACATTCTGATTGATGCCTTCGAGTTATCTCTACCTTCTGAAGTGATTTAATAAATTACTATTTCTAGATAACTTGTATGTGCGAAATAGCTATTTTAAAAGTGCCATATTGTTCAATTCAAAATATTTTATTTCGTCACATACTTGAATATTTAATCAGAAATATTTTGAGTTAAATTTAAAAAAAAATTAACACACTAAGTAATACTTAGAAGTAGAATACTTAGAGTTTTTCAATACTTTAATTTAAAAAAAAAACCGTTGCCCGGAATTCGACGAGTACCCGGATGACGCTAGGTTGGCCACCCATCTCATTACGGGACTAAGTAATTTCGGCTAATCAGGGAACTCTGGTTGTACCTCAGCCTACCTTTTTCGGGGTCATGGGCGTCAAGATACTTAAGTAGAGATTACGTTAATTAATATCAATGTTTTATTGGTTCATGAGTTTTTAGAGACACATTTTCTTGATTTATAAATAATCCAACTTGTACTCGGGTTTTTAATTTACAACCATTAATGTCACTTATACCAAAAACAGTCACAGACTTTAGCTAGTCTATGAGATAAAACTAAAGCAAAACTTCATAATGAAAAAGATTAAGACAAACATTACTAGTGAGCGAGAGTGAGACCACCTTAATAAACCAAACATTTAAAAATCGTTGGTCAACTTTATAATACTAACAGTAAAACTGACGCCCCAAAAATGAAAAATGAACATAAATATATAAACAATTTAAATAGATTTACACAAGGGCAACAGGATTAAAAAAATATAAGGTGTTTTAGTTTACTATTTTTTTATAAATTATAGTAATGTATTTAGATTCTTGTGTTCTTTATAAAGATTGTATCCATTTCAAATTTTTAATAGAAATAAAGTTCAATGAAAATTACATAAACATTTAAAAACTCCTTTGTATAGAACGTTAGTCAGAGATCATTTTGATAAAATTCGAATAAAATTAAAGTTTAACAGAATTCATATCAGTAAATCTGTGTTAAGGGTTTTCAGAAGTTGAATTTCAAAATTATTTAACATCGATTTGCTTATGTCATATTCAAAATAAATAATAAATATATTGCCTATGTGTAGATCAATCTAAATAAAGAAGTATTGTCCGGGAGTTTGACTGTATGCACAGTAAAGGCTAACTTACGAAGCAAGCGTCAGTAACGTCGGTGGCACCGCTTTACCGTATGCGTCACACCGGCGGACTCATGTAATGCACATTTATGAAACGTCTTCTATGTAGCGTCACTACATCGCGTCATTATTATGACGCTGACGCTACGTCAGAATGACGCTTCATACATTGCGGAGAGCAGTGTTTCCCAGTAAGTAATACGCTTAATAGTATGAAGTAGGCACAGCACTTCAAAACATTAGTTTAGGTGTAGATTTTCTTTAAATGTTCGCAGGAAAAGTAATTGAAAATCACTGGCTCAGAAGATGAGTGAGACGCGGAGTGAGGAGCGGGCAGTAGGGCGCGGCCACCGAGGCCAGTGCGCGGTCCCGGCC
>NJDD01000116.1:91777-101790 GCA_002245505.1 Calephelis nemesis
TTAGACTGTGCACCCATTGCTGCTAACCATCATTAATTGGTAATTAGGCAAACTGTATGCATTAACGTATGGCTAATTCGTGGTAAAATTAGATATACCTACATAATAATTGTAAAATTAGGTACTACGCAATTCAATCCAGACGACGGGCATAGCACTTTTTATTAAGGGAAAGCCTTAAAATAGTCACGTGGGAAAAGCTAGGGCCAATAGTCAAAAATAAAACACAGTATTAATTAGTGCTGTTATTTCAATATATTATAATCATTCAGATAAATAAATATCACTATTTCAAATATGTTTAAACATGTCTCTTTACACAACATGAATTTAAAAAGTCCTATAAAGTACCTTAATCAATATTATTTTAATAAAACTGTTACTATATGCTATTCTTATATTATTGCACTCTTGAGGACTGAATTTTTATTTTGCGCTAAAACATTTTGGAACTTTCAGAAATCAATATTATGTCATCACGAACAAGAACTATTTAGTTCAATAACAAATAAACATGTCTACAATTCTTTTAAATATTTTTTACTTGACGGTTTTTATTTAAATGTCATAAAATAACATGTATATTTTATAAATCACACAGTTAACACTGAGTCTGCAAAGTATTTTTATTTACAGGAGGCGAACAGGAAGGTGAATGGTATATCATAATAGCTACTCAATATTTTTTGCAAGTATAAACTTATATTACCTTTTCCAAGGAGCCTCAATATTAAATAGTTTTTACAAAACTTGTACTCACTTGTTTTTAGCAAATCATGTATTGAACCTTTATGTTGCCGTACACCAATTGATTTCAATTTAAATATTTATAGTATTTACTTGTGGAAATCAAATGGAAAATTTTAAAGTGTCATTGTATACGCCCGTCCCGATAATCACCGAACGTGTATGTTTGAGCTATGCTTATGTATACATAATATTGGATCTAATTCGAACGTCAACATATAATATGTCATATGTATTATCTAATATTTAAAAAATAGCCACCTCAAAAAGAAAAATACGGCATGATATTTAAAAAGTATGTATGTATATTTCACAATATTTTTGGGATATTAGGAACCTACCTATATTTTATTGGATATAAACAAGATGAAGAAGTTGTGTGTCGTTTGATCTTTCATCCTGGAATCGGTTGAAACTATTTGTACTTCGTACACTTAGAGTACAGAGTAATTTTTAATTTAAATTATTGTTTCTAAGAAATTTCTTTTCAATCTCTCTTATTATAAGAAGCTTTGGTAACAGAATGCTGCCATTTCAATAAATTTAGCACAATTCAAGCTTTAGTGCAAAAATATTTTTTCCACTTACTCAAAAGAAAATATTTTTTGTATTCTAAATTACTTGTAGACACATATTTTTAAATGTCACCGTAATCCATTAAATATGTTATATTCAATATATTATTGCTTGATCAATCGATCAACGGCTATGTAAAATAATATTGAAAGCAATTCATACTTAATTCTGAGATCAACTTGTAGGTATTCTTCAACCCTGGCCTCAGTCACGCGAGTACCAAGGAGCAGACGCCCGCTCGTGTGTTAAAATAAAAATGTATGAGTGGAAACGTTATATTGCACGCACATGTGATGGTGTTTTCAAACATTTGACACGAGAGCGGGCATCTGTTCCGTGCTTTCTTGTGACTTAGCGAATAACCTTAGGCTCCATGAGCTTAATATTTTTTTACAATTTACATACATAATTACTATGTAATAGAATATCTTTTGTATTTTTTTTACAGTTGAATTGATATAATTCGAGTTGTGTATGTGTTTTAAATAATAATATATTATGCTATTTATATATGTTTACAAAAAAAAACAACCACAATTTAAAAACCATTACACAAAACTAATTAACAAAAATACACTAATTTATCGATTCACTTAATCTTAATTTTGAACACATCAAAATATGAAGAGAATATTCAGTCTATTGGCACACAATGCGTATCATAAAATACAGACTATCTCATGTTGTAAAAAAGTTACATTTATTGTATATGGCAAGACACAAAACGTTGTCTTTAGACACCTAATGGGTTGTCGTTGATTATTAAGGCTAATAAAATACTCATGAATTCCGCTAACGGGAAAAATTAATCCCCAAACTGTCACTATTCAAAACAAGGCCATGAAGGCATATTGTAGCAACTAAAGTTCATAACCACTGATTATGGGTACAGATCAAATTTTTATCTCTATCGCTTGTGTATAAATTAATTTGTCAATCTTAATCAGAGTAAGGCGGCAATGGCAGCGATAATTTTTGATAGAAATAAATATTGACCTATAGTAATAATGACATATTTTATTGCTTAAGCGCGTTGTTACAGTAATGTACCCCCCATTTTACACTTAAACTTTCGAATTTCTAATATTACAATCGCAATTGTTTTACCTGCATTTAAAAATTAGTGTTCTACAAAACTATCGAAATGTGTCTAAAACCCTTCTAAATATTTTTTTTGCTTTCCATAGAAAGTGAAGCAGAGATCGCCAGTGCATGAACCGTTAACGTTGCGGTTCGGTCGCAGGCCTGGCGCGTGGTTTACGCTACATGCCCGTTTTTAACCGAATCTTCTTGAGTCGCGAGGGAGAAGGGTTAGGGAACGGGCGACGTTTCCCCCCCATGGCGAGAGTCTCCGGGTGGGTCAGCCCACTCTGCGACCCCAGCACCGTTCCGCCTTGAACGTCTTCCCAGTTCCCCCCGATGTCTTCGGACGAGGAAGACGCCATAGCCCTGCATCTATTGCCACTTGATCTATTTGATGACCGAACGGACCGAGAAAAACTTCGCTTGCTCAACTTTGCCGATAGCATGGAAGTTCGAGGGCTTTCGGTGTCGTCTGCTGATCGCCGACTGATTTTCGTTTTCACAATACCACCGGGTTGCGATTTCGCCGAGTTAGGCTTACGTACTGCTAAAATATTCTTTCGTTTTGTGGACAGCGTTTTGGGTTTGGGCTCATTTTCTGCTAAGTAACGGGTTTTGGAGGAAGTTTTGACGGGTTCGTTTTTCTTAGCGAACTTCATGTTCATATTTATGATGTCGTGTCCTGAACGCTGCGCCAGGATAGGTGGGGCCCTTTTCCACTCAGTGTCGGTTTTAGCTGCAGTGTATGCATTTTCCTTACGTTCGTCTGTCACTTTCCCTTTCGCTCGAAATGGAGGTGCACGCGTCGGGGACGATGTTTTAGGCCGTAACCGAGACATTGTCAACTGGAAAGTAAAAGAAAAAGTTGAAACAGCTAAAAATACATTTTTACATATTAGGGTAAACCTCACACCTCTTTTAGTAATAGTGCTTGGTGTTATTTATCATGGGACTGGCACAGTTCACTCAAATTAGGCGCTTACCCTTGGAATTTAGTTAAAGGCTGGATTAGAAGAAGGGGTGATTTAGCACTGAAAATTAAAGATATGTGTTATCAAAACCAAATACAACCATAAAAAATGTGAGTGAATGAGTGCCATGCATAAATATTTGATATATTATGACACAAAACAAAACATTTAATTAAAACAAAGGCTAAATGTTGTGGTCAAATTATTTACAAATAAATTGTAGTATAGTGATAATAAGTCAAACAAGAAACCTGATGGGTTTAGACATTTTAACTTTTATTATATTTTTCATATAAATAGCGAAAAACAAAAATAGGTACCTTCATGCCTGTATCGCTGAAGATTAGGAAGAACTATCATAGCACCCACGACTAACCCAAGACTTTAGAGACCACACACAATGTGAAAGGTTTTTTTATTAGGAAATTGAAATAACACATTTTCCTTTTGTTGCCTGACCCAGGAAGGAAGAATGGAATAAGTATGTGTGCAGTAAGCTTAAATTCTTATAAAAGTTTAATGGCATAAACTCGTGTGGTTATATACTAGGCATACATGTGGTTACATATTTGGCTCACCTATACCCTTATTGTAGTCAAAGTTGTACTACTTGATTTTGTAGTACAAATACAAACTAATACGACAATTCATTATATAATACAAATATATATATATAAACCAGCATTACATAATTAATTTCATTTTAATAATACAATTCATTTTATGTTCATAGTTTTTAAGAACTATTATTGAGAACAGTTATGGTAATGCACGTTGATATAAAACTCTAGTCAAACTGGGCTGTTAACAATTTTTTCCAATGATCCAATAATATTGTTTAGCAGTAAACAGTGTTGCTAGCACGTAGATTATTGCAGTGTGCAAGGTAAATACCTGCGGTCGCAGCGTGCGTGTGTGTGCGCGCAACCACTCGCGTACTGCAGACAAGTTGCGGTGCTCCGAGCACGGCACTCGAGAGTTGGGGTGGTGTCCCGTCAGGTCTAGGATGGAAGCCCCCAACGACCGGCCCACCTGCCACATACATCACGTTAAAAACAAATATGTAAAACATTTTAAGAGGGAGAGACAAAAGAGACAGGGTTTCAAATATGTATACTGTATTGTCATAAAAGCCTTCTATTTACTAATGTAGAACAGTTCCTATACTAGTTGGTAGAGTTGCGGGATGCACGTTATCTCCGATTGTCACCACCGTCTTACCTAATCTTGTCACTATGGAAGGTATGATAGTCAGTTACATACGTATTTTTTCTAATTATATATTTAAAATTTAAAAAATCTGCTTTGCTTAAACAATATTTAAAAAATATATATTTTTTGTAACTAAGGCACATATTTTATAAAAAAAAATCGAGAAATCTTTGTGTACAGCTTGCACGAGTATATAGTATAAACTGATCTACATATAATGTCATATCAAATTAAATTGCAAAAATAAAATCAATTTTTTAAGTTACGATCTTAAGTAACACGTATTTTTTTAAACAATAAGAACTTTTTTCACTTTAATAAACATAAAAAAATACTACATATTTTATGACCTCTTTCAAACGAAAAAAGAAAAACGCGATAGGAAAGTAACCAATACCTGGGTAATACATTAAACACCACTAACTTCTATGTAACATAATATGTCATTACAATGTAATTGCCAAGTCCTGGATATAGAAAACCTTGTATGTACAAATCGACCACTTGTATAGTACGTAATAACTATTATAGTACCATTCGTCTATGCTGAAATAACGCGCCTCACTGTTGTTATATCGCTCACTAGCATATTTACTCGTATAATACGCACGTAAATCGTAATACACTTAAAACACTTCTGGAATCAGTAACATTTCAACGATTTTTTTCCAGATTTGTTGTTTAACTAGTTTATATTTATCTGATCGAGAACGAGCAGATGTCTTGTTCTGTAGAATGACAGCATTTTTATAAACAAAAATCATTTGCAGGTATGCGGCCAGTAGGGTTGCTTTTGAATGTCGATTTCATGCAAATTGGAAATCAAAATCGGATTTGTGTCAATGTGTAAATACTCTTGAACATTAGTGTTGACTAACGAATTATTAACGTTTAGTTCCAAAAATATTCAACGTATCCGATATAATAATTTTTGAACGAAGTTCCTTGGGGCAGGGTCGGAGGAGATAAGGATTTTGCTGCGCGACCGAACTGAAAAAAATGTGATAGTAAAAACCGTAAGAAAAAGTGGGTGGAATAAAACCGTTAAATGAGACGTGCGCAGGCGCGACAGTTGCTGCGCGATCGAACTGAAATTTTTTTTAAAGTAAAAACCGAAAGAAAAAGTGGGTGGAATAAAACCGTTAAATGAGACGTGTGCAGGCGCGACAGTCGTATACACAAGCTAGTAGTCTATAATACCTTTCTCTTTCTCCCTCAATCGTCATCGTCGTCGTGTCGATTCTACATTAGCCTAAGGAACTTCGATTTTTTATATATCAATGTTCAATGCCCATGAAATCGAAATTCAAGAGTAACCGTACAGTTGACACCGACCTGTACGCCAATTGCAATTCTCGAAAAAACTTACACACAAAAATAAAGTTCCTGTTTAAACTATTAATTAAATAGTGCCGCGCGTTATTTCATCTTAGACGATCTCTACTAATAGTAACGATATTAACTTCTTTTTCATTGCAAATTTGGGTGTAGAGAGTCCTATTGTACGAATATACTCGTACAAAAGTAAATAAAGATTTTTGCACTTTTGTATATTCGTACTTCGAACTAACATCTTACGTCCTGACAGTATGTACTTCGTCTTATTTCAATACTTTCACTATTTTTATTTTCTCATTTTTTCGTTTGATTTAAAGCCGTTCAAGTCTGTAATTCGTCTTGTATTTGAAAGATGTATCACTATTGGGAATGTATCGCTAGGTGATTTTGGGTAATGAAAGGACGAAATATAATATAACTTGCCCTGATAGGACGGGTAACTGCTACCCGAAATACGCATCGCATGCATCACGATTGTTATTGCCAATGCATAACAATTGAGCGACAAAAAAGAAGTTTAAAGAAAGTGTATGTTTAGTAATAAACAACAAAAGGCTGAAATCATGATGACGCGAACTGAGAGTAGTTTGAGGCTGGCCGTAGATGTTTGTTTTCCGCATTCGTTATCAATTACTGTAATTATAGTCATGTTTTGTGAAGTCGGATGTTTTCATACAATGTACTTGTTATTATGGGATGAATACTGACAGCACATAAAGCGACAACCTGATGAACGAAGGTGTATTGTGTCTTATTTATAATTGTTACGTACGATTTTTACAGATTAAGTATTTGGACAAGAAAAAAGTGGTGGACAGTCGTTACTAAGGACACGCAACAAGCATAACGCATCACATAGACTACCTAGGATAAAATATCCTGGCATCTACGAACGAGGAGGGTCGCCTCCAAAAAATGGAATGATAGTGGACAAGGAAGAAGATACTATTGACAAAATTTTAGACTTTTACAATTTGGCTATGATAGCGAACTACTTATTGAATTTTTTTATGTCTTGTGTCTTGCGAAATTAGTTTTATGTCTTGTCATTACGATCATAGGCTATGGAATTACGAATTGGTAAGACGTGGTTAAACTCTCGAATCATAATAAAAATCTATTAAGGATTTTGATATAAAATATACAAATTTATTGTGTAAGTACCTACTGCGTGCATGCAAGCTTGACATTATTTTTCGAATGAGTTGGATGCGAAATGTAGATGTGACGAGCAAAATTGGCCGAGCCACTTTACAAACGACATTCTTTTGCTTTTACTTGACGTTTGTGCTGCTTCTATTGTCTTCCCGATTTTTTAACAGCCAATAACAAGTTGATTTGGATGGCTCTTTCTTAATGGGTCTAAACCGGGAAGGACGCTCGCAAAGGGAACTGCAACTCGTGAGGGTCGTGATTCACCGCTTTATTTATTTCTGCTGCCATATTGACTAGCGCCATGATTAGCGCGTTTAAACAAACAAACAAATCAGTCTTCAGTTATATTACTATATTAGTCTAAATTTATCAACAGAAGCAAACGGTGCACTTATTGTTATAGAACAGAATCCTATTATCCTATTATAAATGCGAAAGTTTTTATGTTTATTTATTTGTTCCTCTTTCACGCAAAAACTGTTGAACTGATTTTTATCAAATTTAGCACACATATATAGGGTAACTTGAATGAATACATAGGATAATTTTTATCATGAAAAAATGTTCCTGTGGGACTATTAACCACGCGGGCAACAGCTATTTATACATACATTTTTTTTATATTTAAGATAATACGGTATGTAGAATACTGAATCATCAAGTATTTTACACCCATATCCCCGAAGAGGTAGACAAAGGCACAACCAGGGCACCCACGACCAGAAGAAGGTACTAAATCCCACAATGTGATAGGTGGCATTTCTATCACCATCCGGGCACATATTCAATCCCGGGCAGCGTTATAATTATTTAAAAAATATTAATATACACATTTTCTAATTTTATTTTTAAATTGGAAATACACATTTCCTATTTTTTTTTTCATTGAAAATACACATTTTCTATTTTGTTTATGCTGCCCAACCCGGGCTCCCATAGCGAATGTCTTTCAATCAAATCCTTAGTCAAACTGAACTATTAAAATACTCAAACAGTACACACTTTATTGTGGTATGTACTTGTATAAAGGGCAGAACTTTTTGTATATACGCGTAAGGTGCAAGTAAGCTAGGCCAATTAGTGATACACGGGGTTTTGGCATAGTTTAAACGTTTGTTAACGGTTGATCGATTATTTAAGTAAATAAATTTCATATAGATTGGATTCATTCAAATTCATACTACGGACTACCAACGAGGAAAACGAACATTTACGACCAGCGTTAGGCTATAGAAACACACCTTGATCGGATCTATGTGTCCATAGAACATTGGTAACTTAGCCCAGTAGTTTTCTTTCCTAACCTGAAACGTTTATTTTATTTAGATAAAATATCAACATTAGCTGAATTTACTTCCCATATAGCTTTTTTTTGTATAAATTATTTTTATATAATCTTTAAGCTATAAAGCTGAAGCTAAAATTAATTAAGCTAAAAGTTATAAGTATACAGTTATAATGATATTTACACCTGTATGAAATCAGGTCCTTATCACCTTATCTTTCTATTGAATAAAAGCGGATGTATATCACACTAGTGTATTCGCGTTAAGAAAATAGTGACGCATGAGTGCAAAAGTAAAGGCCTGTTTATACTGGGGTATAAATTAAATCATTAATATTAAAGCAAACTTTTCATCATAATAATATATACATAACAATTAATTACTTTCGTCTGAATTTTCATTAACATGTATAATAAAAGAATTCTGCACCGCGTGTTCCATAACATCATCTAAGTCCCACATGTTTTTTTTCTTCATTGACCACATGGTTACAGCAATTCTTCCATTTGTTAGAGTCTTTTGTTGCTATTGCGTCATAAAACAGCTGTTTTACGTCTTAAAGTTTGATTGTTGAATTATTGGCAGCAATATAAAAAGATAATTACACAAATGTTATTATATCGAATTTATTTTTCATTGACACAAGAGAAAATTAACAAAAAACAATATAATATGATAAGGTTGATATTTTAAAAAGAATAAGAGTTTATGAAATCCTTATTTTAACATTCTTAACGCGAATAAACGTAAAAAGGGTATATTTCAACTGGTCGATGACCTCTAAGTATATGGACATGAAATACCTACGAACTCAGCCTGCCGTTGGCTACTAAATATGGCTGCCATTTTGCCATTATAAGGCTGTCCAAAAAAAGTAGAATATCGGTATCGATACATGATCTATTAGTGACGATTGATAGTTAAGTTTAGGTAAATAGATAAGAATAATTATTAATCTACCGAATCGAATATAAATATTATGAATCTGAGAACGTAAAATAAAATATCGACAATTGTAATAGTACATCACTATAAAATTTAACACTAATTAATATTGCATTCTTGGCAAGCATGAGAACTGCCATGACGTCATAATAAATCAATAAATCATCAAATAATATCAATATTTGTTAAAAAGAGACAATGAGATGTTGTTAAGTTATACGTCGATTCCAACGGTATTTATACAAATAAATGTACTATAGAACATTGTTGCACTTCTTTATATATTCCTATTTCTGTGATGTAAACGCGGCTTCCTAGTTTTGACTGCTTGATAGCATTGAGTCACTATTTTCTTAACGCGAATAGACTATAGAAGATAGTGTCACTAACCTAAAATGGGACGGAGATGTTACTCGGCCTTTTCCATTATAGTCATGGTGTAGGACAGCCGCTTTCACATATTTCTAAACTATATACCTCAATCAGCCCCCATGATTTGTAAAGGGGTGTAGTATTGCATAGAGGTTCAGATATGCGCAACTAGACACACTAGGTGACAGTGATACAGACCTCGACTGAGTTGAAGCTACTTGAAAGTGCAGTGTGCAGTCGAGCACGGAGCAGGTGTGGTGTGGTCGGGCTAACTAGAAGAGTAGAGGGCGGTGTCACAAACCTGGAAGGGGTTTACCTCTTGGAAGAT
>NJDD01000116.1:109042-229785 GCA_002245505.1 Calephelis nemesis
CCCCCCCCCCCGTTTCCCTGTGTTGGTCCGGGCTCCTGTGTAAAATAGACCATCTGCCTTCCTGCCAGGCAGCTCGTAAAAAGCGAGCATAGGTTTACCGTCACTAACACTGAGCAGATGGTAGAGTTTCGCAGCGACCCACCCGGATTGGTACCACCGCCTTAACTATTCCTGCCGCCATAACTTCATGACGTGTTCCAGTTTGGAGGGTAATGTAGCTGGTAAACTTACTTTTGCTCGAGGCCGAACATCCCGGCCTCAGGTTGGCAACGCACCATTACCACATTTGGTGTCTCTAGGCGGCGTGAATTTCTTACCATCAAGAAATCTGTCCGATTGTTTGCCTTCTGATATCATATATAAAAAAAGAAAAAATAGGATACCTGTTGTTCCTCTTCATCTAGCTGTTGTTTTTGGTATTCCCTATATTCTTCTATCGTGTGGGGAGCTTTTGGGCGAATCTTAAAAAGATAATAATTTTACATAAGAGTAGTAGTTATGCTAAAATTAAAGTACTAATTCTATAAGAATTGGACCTCATGCAGAAGTAGTATTTACATACATACATATCTTCACGCCAAGTCCGTTACGGGGTAGGCAGAGAGTATCGAGTGCCAGACCTTACGATCCTGACAAACCCGTCTGGCTTCCTTAACGTTCATTACCCTTTTCATACAAAACACGCCGGTTTTGGAGACTTCTGAAACCACCCTCGGATAATATCCGAGTGATCTGATCGTGGAATGTCAACCTTGGTCTCCCCGGGTACCTACATCCATCCACATTCGCATTGTATATCTGCTTTGTCAATCTTTCATCTGTCATTCTTTCCACATAACCGAACCAGCGGAGCATGTCCTTTCGCATTTAAACACTTTCTTTTAATCCCACTCTTTCTCGGATCTCACTGTTACGAATGCGGTCAGCGAGCGTTACACCACAGATTTTCCGTAGCGCTCTCATTTCGACCGCATTTATCCTACTTTCATGCTTTTTCTTACATACCCAACAAGTAGTATTTAAAATATAATATAGAATAGGAAATGGTTTGAAACGTTCGCGTTGCTAGGTTAATGTCACTTCTGTTTTCTTGACGAGAAAGAACAATAATAATTGACATCAGTAAGCTCATATTTAGGCAAATATTCGTTCATATCGGATTTTTCTACTCATACTTTCTGATTAGGCATACTCTCCTTTCTCTATTTTTTTTAAAAAAAATTTCTTTTAATTAAAGAAATATGTTTAATGCAACCTTTATTTCTACCCATAACAAAACATGCAGAAGTTTATTTCTTAGACGCTACTGGGGGACTTGTTAGTAAACTTAAACGACTAGAAAATTCGCTACATTTTTGTAATTCGGAAGCATGATCATATCTGAATTTCTTTATAATCCTGGTAGTTTGGTTTATCCCTGTGATCAATTTAATTTTGTTGTGGTTCCTAATTTAAAAGAACAATGCCCATCGTTCATACATTGAAAAACCTGTCAAATGATTTTTTATTTACGAGTTGTATACGAAGCACTACTAGTGTTTTTAACGTAATATTGTTTACTTTAATTGAATATTAATTCATTTTGTTGTATTAAAGTCAAAAAAAGTCTATTGAGATTAAATGTTTTTTGAGGTTACATAGACAAACTTTAAAGTGCAAAGTAACATCTGTGTCTGTCAAAAGAGTCGAGCTAATCTAGCATGACACGACGCGACAGCACTGTCAAAACTATAAATCATTTTCACACAGAATATTTTTCTTTGTGTTATGATTTTTTAATTTTAAATATATTGTTATTCAACTAAAACTACGTGTTTGTAGGCCAATTATTCGTATTTTTACTTACAAATTACGTTTAAGCTTCTTTAATATATTACTAAACATTAATCACTATTACAAAAACAGTACGTGGTAGCAGTAATGGCTAACAGTAATCGTGGAACAGAACATTTTAAACACTTTTACCACAGATAATCACGGTTATTGTTTAATGTGCCCATTTTATGTCATTTTAAATATTTTTTCAAGACTTTCAAATTAAAAACATCTATTTTTAAACTTAGTAAAAAAAATTCATTATTCACGATAACTATTTCTCAGGTCAATTATGGGCATTGTTCTTTCATACGAATTCTTTTTCTGTTCATGGGCTGAATAGCGAAATACGCTTCCTAATGAGATTCGTAGCAGGATCTTTGTGTTTTTTTAGTTTTTATTAGTTTAATTGTATAAATAAAATGTCTAATTTTTGTTTTGTTGATCTCTGTAACCGGGTTATCTGGAAGAAAACTGTATGCGATGCTCCCCTTTTGCATATTTGTTAATGTTTTAAATTTCCTTTCAACATTTTGCATACAATAAAGAATCCAATAATAATAATCAGTGTCACCATACAAACATATGGATATAAACGCGTAAATCCCTGGTCTTGGTCCCACAAAGAGGCAATTCCATTCCAGTCTTTTCGTCCTTTTTATTTAAAATGAAACTTTTTTTAAATATTTTTATTATTACGTGACATCTAATTCAAACATCTTACAATTCAGGGCTACAAACTAAAAGGACTTTATCGTTTAGACTAACTAAATGTGTTAGTAGCATGATTGTACTATCTAAACATACTACAACATTCCAGCAGCTCATACCAAACTTACCATAGCAGCGTTGTAGCCTGGCACCATGGCCACAATCCCTGGCATGGTAGCCTCCAAGTGTGCCACTGCCCTTCGGCACTCCGTACACCAACCTATTTTTACGTTATTTGTCCGCACGTCTTTAATTTCACCGCTGCCGTCTCTATAAGAAAAATGAATTTATAGTATTATAATTATCACTGTAATAGAATCATGTGTTGTGAAAATGAGCCTAAGTGGTTAAAAAACGGTAATCCACTAGAAGTTGGTACAAGATGCAAGTTCTACGAAGCACGTATGTCAATAAATTAATCACTAAGGATGTCGAAGACGTAAGAGTGTTGAAGACCATGGGACCTGGGTTCCCAGGCATAAAGATCCTAAAAGGCCTGAAGAATTAATCGGGATGAACAAGGATGACAATGATATAGTGATCAGTTTTTACAAAAAAAAACTTTCATACGAGGTATCTACAAAAGACGTGAAAGTATCATGAAAAAATGTAATAAGTGAAATTGTAATTGAAATTGTAATTCAAATGGATGTGGTATTCATCATCACTTACTCAGCAATAGGAGTCGATTCCATCAAAAGACTTATGCTATTCTTTATAGTTTCTCGCAATGGTCGCAGAGGATTTGTGCCACGAAAATTAAGTTCTTCACTAGTACTCAAGTGGACGTTGGACCCCAAACATGATCGCAGCACGTTGTCGTTGAGGAGGCATGAACTATCTTCTAGATTGGTATTCGAGGGTTGCGTCGACACATCGCTAGTGTGAGAAGGCATTTCTTGTAGCTTCATATCATATACCTGCAAGGTGAATGGAGCAATTAATAATAAAATTAACAGTCATTCGAGAAAGAAAATAAGTAATACTTTTTTGGTTAGTTATGTTTGTATTAATCTTCTGTAAAAATCGATACAAACATATCGATGGCCGTGAAGATACCTTTTTTCTGTAAAAAATGTCTACATAATTGGTTTGACAAAAAAGTCTCTTGCTAAACCTCGTTCTTTGTAATAGTGTTTTATCTGTTTCAAAGTTTATTTTGTACATTTTCTGTTGCATACATTAGAGCAGGGGTGGGCAAACTACGGCCCGCGGGTCGGATCCGGCCCGTGCGAGGTTTTAATCCGCCCCGCCGAGGGTTTTTTTAGAAAAAATATGAACCTCCTTAAAAAAAATAATGGTCCAGATGTTAAAAGGCTGTTGAAATTTGAACAATTAAGATACTGAATCGATACTTTAAACATATATACTGTATTGCGTATTTTATATGTTAAGACTTCATAAATAGATTTTATTTTAATAAAGGACTGTAAAATTAAAAAAAAATGCCTTATGTTATCTTTATACAGCGTTTTATAATCGTACTATTTAGTATTATTTTTAGGTGTTTTAATAAACCGGCCCGCCTCAAGATTAATTACAATTTACTGGCCCGCCACTAGAATTTTTTTAATGTACCGGCCCGCGGTCGATAACCCAATAAATGAATATTATATTCTACCATATAAATGATAGTACTTTCATACTGAGAATTAAAGCAATTCGTGCAAAATTATTCCCTAACGATTTCAAAATATCGAAAATTCACAACTTAGTATTCAAGTTTTCACTTCTGCCGGCACTCCTGGAGTGCAACCTGTTTTTTTTTTATTGTGATTCTTGTTGTTGTGGTTGAGAATAGTCATAATAAATGTTGTTCTTAAATGAAATAGTTTTATTGCTGTTTGAGTTCTACCAATCTCCTTTCTAACTACTTAAAACTGCCAAATTTTTATAGACATTTAGGCTGATGCCATTTTTAATAAGCGCGTTGGGTAATTTTTTTTAATAAGCGCGTTGGGTAAATTTACTATAGCTTTATCTCAACAGCTGCGAACCCGATGCAATAAAATTTGGCACGCAGAAAGTTTTCGCAAACAATTTTATTTACCAATAATGGGTTTTAGGGGAAAAATACGAAGGTGAAGCTGAAGGGAATAGATATTTCATAACTTCGGAACTATGACAAATATTAAATATATAAAGCCTTTAAAGCCATGTGAACTGATAGGCTTTTATTAAATTTCCTAGTGTCTATGTTATCTTTTTCATTAATTCGCCAATTACGCGTTAAGTACACTTCAATTCTATGTGAAACAAGAACGCGTAACGACTAATCAGAAATATGTTAAAAGATTTTCATGGCCACCATGATATCGCTAACTACTTATGTTATTTATGTTCATTGCAAAAATGTAGAGAAAAAGTGGGCAAATGCAATACAAAACCAAAAAGAAATCCATATTTAACAAATATTTTACATAAGTGTTCAAATAACTTTGGTAAAGTTATTTACTTTTATAAAAAAATACATTTGATGAACGCTTGATTTCAATCGCGTAGTTTTCAGTTCATACGTTTGTTACATTTGTTTGTATATAAAACCAAGTTTATAGTATTACTAGCTGTTGTCCGCGTGGTTAATGATCCCACAGATTTTTTTTCTGGCTAAAAACTATCCCATGTGCTAATTCAAGTTACCTTCTCTATGTGTGCCAAATTTAATGAAAATCGGTTCAGCAGTTTTTGCGTGAAGGAGTAACAAACAAACATACATACAAACTTTCGCATTTATAATATTAATAGGATTAAAACAAAATAGTTGGTTTTGTATCTAGGCTTTTAATTTTTAAGGATCTGTTTCACTTAGAGACAACGCCAGCTATTTATTATTTTTATATTTTATTACGTTTCATTACATTCTGTATTCCAATTTCCTTGATCCTAAGGTTGTGATACGCGAACGGCAAAGGTTCACGCATGGACTGCACAAGTTACAGGGCCATTAGTTTGGTCAGTTTAGCATCAAAAGTGTATTGAAAAATAGTTAAAAGGAGGATGCAAGGGATGTCCCATGGAACATTTTGGGAGGCTCAAGGCGGTTTCAGCTCTGGAAGAGGATGTACGGATCAAGATTTTTCGCTCCGCAACATTGTAGAGAAGCATCTGGTTGTGGGTCAGAGGGTTTTCTGCGGTTTTGTGGATCTCGAAAAAGCGTTTGATAGGGTTTTACGTAAGGAACTTTGGGACATTTTGCCAGATTATGGGATAGTCGGGTCCCTGCTGCGTGCGGTGCAGTCAATGTATTTAGACTGTAAAGCATGCGTGCGGGTGGATGGCAACATATTGTCTTGGTTTAATGTTAACATTGGCGTCAAGCAGGGTTGTGTGTTGTCAGCACGCTTGTTTTTCTTATATTTGGTCAAATGTCTTTAAAGGTTAAGATTATTGAATGTGGGAGTGGGTATGGGTGACCAAGTGGTGAACTGCTTGCTTTATGCAGATGATGTTGTACTCTTGGGCTCTACACCATCTGAGCTGCAAACACTGGTCACAGATAGGGAAGGAGATTGTAAAGAAAGTGGCTTACATTTAAATGCGATGAAAACCAAAATAATGGTGTTTGAAAGTGACGTAGCCAGAACGGATGTAAGAGTTTTGGTTGATGATGTAGTGCTGATACAAGTGAATGAAATTGTACATCTTGGTTGTGCTTTTAGCAGGGATGGAAGGTACACGGCGGAGGTAGAGAGGAGAGTGAGTGCAGGGAATAGTGTGAGTGGAGCGTTGGGTAAGCTATTCCAAAGCGAGGTTTTGAGTCAAACGGCTAGACTCGCTTTGCATAATTCTGCGCTTATCCCAACGTTATTGTATGGAAGCGAGAGTTGTATGTCAGAAAGGGCATGAAAGTAGGATAAATGCGGTCGAAATGAGAGCACTAAAGAAAATCTGCGGTGTAACGCTCGCTGACCGCATTCGTAATAGTGAGATCCGAAAAAGAGTGGGATTGAAAGAAAGTGTTGCTGTTAAAATGCGAAACGGCATGCTCCGTTGGTTCGGTCATGTGGAAAAAATGAAAGATGATCTTTCTTTCTTTCAAAGAGTCTCCAAAACCGGCGCGTTTGTATGAAAAGGGTAATGAATGTGAACGAAGCAAGACAGGTTTGTCAGGATCGTGAAGCCTGGCACTCGATACTCTCTGCCTACCCCGTAAGGGACTTGGCGTGAAGATATGGTGGCGTATGTGTACGTTGTAATTTTATAACTAAGTGTGTTTATTAATAGTTGTCGAAAAGAATTTTAAATGTCGAGGAAGCTACTCAGGGTTGTGTGTGATAATGAGTGCCAAATGACTTGGCGTGAATAAATTTATGTAATAATTTGATAGTTCTAATAAGTACTGTGGATTAATTACATCCCATCTTGTCCCAAAGTAAATAAATTATATGCTTGTGGTAAGCTACATGTTACGCACCAATAATTTTCGAACTTATAGCATCACAGGATTTGAGCGTTTTTTCGATGTGTGTATAGTAGTACTATTTAAATTATGAGCTTCGGCTATATTCGTCAAGCTTCAGTTTGGAAATCCGAATGTATCATATAGAGTTGTTATTCCACATAATTAATTATTTCGCTTAAATTTAAATTAGGTCAGCCAATTTAAAAATAAAAGTATTCAGTGTAAAGCCGAAGCACATAATTTAAATTTGCCTTGGTTTGCCTGCTATTAGATTGCTAATTACCTGATCCGCAAGGTTTGACGCTTCACCGCCAGCGGACTCAGCGCTCTCGGTCGAAGGTTGTTTTGCGCTAACATTATTTGATGACTTATTAGCTCCACTTTTCACCATTTTATCTTTCTTCAAGGTGTCGTTGGTTTTAAAAATAGAAGCGGTTGTTTCTTTCTTTTTCTTCGTATCTGTGAACTAAAGTTTTTTTCTTCGTATAACAGATATTATGTATAATGTTTAATGCGAATCAAGAATAAATAATGTGTCTGGATGGCGATAGGCTTACCACCTATCATATTGTGGGACTTGGTGTCTTCGGCTAGTCGTGGGTGCCTGGTTGTGCCTCTGATTAGCTCTTCGGAGACATGGGCGCTACAACATTAACAAGCTGCACACTTGTTTAGGAAAGTGATTGTGGATCAGTCAAGAGGCAATTAATTGTATACTAGTGTAATAATTACTGCTCACCTCTGCACTTTCACTATAATTCTGAATACTTCTTGATGTAAAACTTTTAGCATCTTCGCTAGTGTCATCTTCCTTTTCAAATCCAAAATGATAATACCTTAAAATTGAAAAATATATAATATAAATAGCAATAGTGTACGTCATTTTCAGTAAGGAACGAAATGTCTATGATATTATAATATTTCCTTTGCTTACTGTACTATGCTAACACGTCGCAAGTCTCAAGAAAACAAAATTCGTGACGATAAGAAATACACGCCGCCTGTAGACGCAAAAGATGTCGATGATGCGATATTACCCTAACGAACTTTACCAGATACCCAATCCTTCAAACCGAAACAAAACAGACAGTACAGTACAACACAGACAAACAGGACAGTAGGTACTAATCAGATACATCTTCGCAAAAAACTTCTACTATCTTATTTCACTGATATTTATAATAATTGCTAAATAATGCATTTTATAAGACGCCTACTTGTTATATTGAAAAACAAAGAGAGCAATATTGCTTGCGCTTACGTAAAGCGGCATTGCTACTACTACCTATTTTACGCGCAAGAGTAATATTAATTAATTAAAAACTAGACATTAAAATTTGTAAATTGTATCTAAAATAAAAACGAAGTAAATACATATTTACTTTTTTATATATCTCTACGAATTACATAAATTTATTTAACCACTAAGTGCATAAATTATACTATAGCGTTATTTTTTAAGGGGATATCTCACATTAGCTGGATGAAACATTTTTACTATTAGAAGACTAATGTGGAAAGGACCTTATGTATATACCGTAACAAATTTAAACATATAATTAGAAATACAGAAAAACATGTCCATCTCAGAAATGTCTGCTCATGTCGAAAATCGAATCCGAGCCACGTAGATAATCGAAATAATATTTCAACATGTTTAATTTAAATTAAAATTGTGCCAACCTGATAAGCGCCCTAGAAGCATAGACAGTTGGATGTAGGGTGAGTGAAGGGTTCAAATATACTCTGTTCAGATTGACTCCTCTGGTGTCAGTGCGATAGTGTCCCCTGGCCACCCCATCTGGGTTCAGGAACGGAATCATTTTAAAAACGTACATCTTCCGTAATTGTATAGCAATGGGGTCAGTCCTATTTAACAGAAGATTGAGGAACCCGTTGAAAACAAAGCTAGATGGTGTTTCACCTGGGTGTACTCGTGCTGATATGAATATCACCTGGAAATATAAAACTTGAAATAATACAATATATTCTGTATAGAAAAGATGATTATATGACACAGAAGACAGTGAGTGATGATGATGATGATGAAATAGTGGATTTCTCCTAATGAGTCAAGCTAAACCAGTGATTTTGATAGCATCAATGATAAATAGATAATTTTTGTCACTAAAATCTTGACACTTTCGACATATGATTTTAGTTTTGATTAATAAAGATATCAAATGATAAAGAAATATTTCGGTGGTGTAAAAAGTGGCTTTTTACACCACTGCAAACATTGATATGTTCCGACAATAAATAAATAAATAAATGAGTATGGATTGAAAGTTTGAAAACATGTTTATACCTTCTTGTTTTGAAATTTGAAAGCCCTTTCCTGATTATCCGGAAAAAGATTTTTTAACCTTTCTTCCCTTTCCGACGTGATACCATGAAATGAGGATATTGTTAAAAGATCCACTCGTCTTCCTAAAAGCATAACAGTAAAATTAAATAGTTTTGTAAAAGGCAAACATAATGTGATTTTAATACAGAAGTGACTCACCTTCCAGAGAGTAAATTAGGCATTCCCTGCAATAATAAATATCATCCAGTGTCTGTGGTTGTTGCAGCGGAAGCATTTTTAAATCAATCGAATTTAGGGAAATTTGCAATTCCCCAAAGGAATATGGATAAGTAAATGCGAAGAATGTCGTCGCTTTCTTATTTTCAGATGTACGGTATCTGAAGCTCAATGTAAACGTGTTGTCGTCCGTCTGTAAGATCAGACATTATTAAATTAGAAGTGTAATGATCACTGTCTACTTTATTTAGAGAAAGACGCAAGACATATCTAACCAACTTCAACAAAGGAATTTTATTTTAGATTAGTGAGTTACAGAGAAGAACTAAGAGAATGGCACTTATCAGACCCTTAACTATCTATATATAAGAGACAGTAAAAAAGTAAGTAACTATTTAAAGATCCAAGACCTACAGATTGACAACCTAGTGAGAACTTGTGTTGTCACTTACCGAGTGAACTGGACGATCTCTTATTCTTTCCCACTGTGGTTTGCCAGGTAAAGTTCTTGTCACAGGGGCCATGCCCTGATTATACATTTTGCCTTGTTTGTTCAAGTTAATGAGGTTGAGCCGCACCTAAAAAATACAAATACAGCATGTTCTCCAAAAAAAGTTATGGTAAACAAGAAAATCTGAAGGTAAAGCCTGGACAACAAAGGAAAAAAAAGTGCAATAAAAAAAATTGGATCCCTCAGAAGACCTTCATAGCTTTATTTCACACTCGCAGAACTAGCACACTTTGTTATTTCTAAACTATAAAATCTATGAAAAAAATATGGGACAATTTATAAAGTACATATTACTAGAAAACAAAAATAAAAAAACGACTATGCTTTAATCAATTATAGCCCATTTTACATTTTGACTCTACATCTCTTCCAGAAGAACCTCTACCTACCAGCCATTTACAAGTAGCTATTTATCAGAGTTGTCAATAGTTTCTCATCTATCTATACTAGTCCATATGGAATATATTCATATGAAACCTAGTTCTATGTTTTTACATAAACAACAGTTTTATTTACAGTAAATATTAAAACAGGGCAAGTGCGAGTTAGACTCGCACATGAAGGGTTCTGTATTATCATCTATCTATTAAAAATATGTTTGTTGTATAGGACCCCCACTAATATTTATTTTATTGTTATTTCATTATTTATTTTGAAAGGTAATATACAAGTAAATATTCTGCGAAAATTTTAAGCGTCTACTTGTCAACCGTTTTTAATATTTAGAAAAAAATACAAAAAAAAGTTTATTAATATCTTAATATCTTTTTCATTTTAAGTATTTGTTGTTATAGCGGCAATGGAAATACATCATTTGTGAAAATTTCAGCTTTCTAGCTATCATGGTTTATGAGATACAGCCTGGAGACATAGTAAATAATAAGTAATGGGGTCCGTTTTTACCCTTTGGGTATGGAACCCTAAAATCGAAATATTAGCTATAAAATCTTTAATACTGAGAACATAGCTAATTATATGAATATATCCGTTAGAGGTGTGACTAATATATTCGTAATAGGTAGAGATATTATAATACCAGCTATGTATATTCATATTAGCATACGCGATTATAGAGTAATAGGTTACCAGGTATTAGTCAAATAATAGGTACGCGGAATACGTAGCGCAGCGGCTCACTGTCGCCGCCACCATAGCTATCCGAGGCGGGCGAGTGAGTGAGACGACCATTGTTTTGTATTGTATGAATATAATTTGGCTGCGCACTGCGTGCGTGCGTAATTTGTATATTGTAAAGACATAAATATACACGTCGGGCTTCGTATGTAATCTGCAAGAGCAGGTAACAAAGCAAGCAAGCAATGAAAATAGTTCTGTTTACATTTGGTCACTAGTTCGTCGCATTAACTTATATTAGCTAATACGAATATTAGTTTATAGGTAATCATAATATGTAGTGATCAATGCTCATAGCGACTCCGTATTGTTTCATATTGCATTCGTCGGACCCGGCACATGCTCGCAGTGAAATATAATTAATAACAATTCATTATTTTGTTAGTATTTATTTAGTGATTGGGTTTTTGCTTTTGGTGGTAGTTTTTGTTGTTATATAGGAATTAAGTTTGGTTGTCATTATGAAGCGGTCGGGAACCAGAGAAGTTTGGACACATTTCAATGTCGAATGTGAACATATTTTTAATGTTTCAATAAAAACTACTTTTTTGTATTAATCATAATATCATTGTCTATTTTTACTGTATAATTCACGAGAATATTGTATTTCATATTGATTGATTATTGTTATGGATATTACGCGGGTATTAATATTAGATTGTGTATCTATCGCTGATTATCAACTGGTTCACTAATATTTGACTAATATCCAGTAATAGGTATAATATCATAATATGCGATAACTAATATATTCAATAATAGGATAGTAAAAGTTACCCTAATATAACATCTCTAATATCCGTGTAGCAGTCTAAGTTCCTACACTTAGTGCCAAATAAATGGCCAAGGCAAGGACACTTAATTATTTTTATTACAAAGTATATTCATTGGCAATGTATGACAAATTTAATTAAGTTTTTAAAAATATGACACTACAGCTAAAAAAGAAATCATTTTTTTAAGACAAGAGAACTTGAAAACACCAGAATAGATTAGTGTTTTTTAATGCAAAAAAGTCTTTAATATGAAATACAATTGTATGATAAAGCAAACAAATTGTGAAAATTTCAAAAGTTTGATTGAAAACAATTGTAGCAATTTATAACTAGGCAAAGGACATGAGCTGCTCAGTTGAGTGAAATTCATTGGCTTATATTGGCTCGTGATATAAAAAACAAAGCACAGAAATATTGATCTTCACATAGATTACTATTAAATAATAATAATTAATTTATTATACACAACATGACAACTAAACATATAAATGAAGATATTGCAGTACAATGGGAAAACATATTACAGCAAGACAAAATTTCTACCAGCTGGCCTGTCATAATGAAGCATCCAAAACACAAAGACAATTGTTAACTTAAACACATGATTTTAGGTACCTTAATGTCTATTTTATGGTCAGAAATAAAAGCAATGTAATTTTTTATTTAAGACTTTTAATTGAAAGCTGTAACAGTATTAAAGATTTATCATTGTGCTAGAAGCCAAATTAATTTGTTAAAAATGATTGACAATTAGAAAAAAATATTAAAGGAATATTGAATCAAATAACCAACCTGTACATTTGGTTCACTTGCTTGAACTCCAAAATAAAACCATGTTCTGTTTCCATTTTCAAATTCTGTGCCTGCACAATCTGGTCGTGTCCATAAATTAAACTCATAATCGGGAAATTCTGTCGCATTTGTTTTTGGGTTTACAACTGGCACTAAAATTGTATTTAAGATTTTAATTATACAATAAATTAGTTTATGTTAGTATATCACAAGAAAATATAATTCATTTTTTAGATAACTAATGGATATAAAATATTAGAAAAAATATTTGTCATTTATCTTTTGTCAGTGGACTTTGTTATAAGAAATCTCAAATGAAATAATTCTTCTTTTACCTCTGAGTTCAGCAGGCACCCTCTCTACGTGTCCTAGATTTCCTGAATCAAAATTATGTATGAAATGAAAACCTCCACACTCTATAATATTATTGTGATCCATTACTAGACTTGAATGGGCCACATTCTACAAAAAACAAAAACAGCACTTTGTTTTAAGACTTTCTCTGCAAAATACACCTTCATAATTTCACTGCTGAAGATCCGTAAACAATAACCATATTCGTAAATTCAAAATGACACTAGAATATTAAATCTTCACTGTTTTTCTAAACAAAAATTATGTAATTTTGTTGACATCGATTGACGGCAAACAGCTGATTTATTATATTGGTGATCTTTTTTTAACAGAATAAACAACTAAAAAGAAAATTTATCTCATTACTCTTTTATAAATAAACACGAAAATTTATATTGTTTTTGTTAACAAATTTAACGTGGCATATTAATTTTCACGAAAAATAGGATTGTCACTTTTTCAACATTATTAGATTTTATTCAAGATGGCCGCCGTGCCAATTTTCTCCATATAAATTTCACAGACAACGAATACAAAACGTGAACTGTCAGTGACAAAAATAAAAAATAAATAAATTTAGAAAATAAAAATCGTACGTATGTTACAAACTAATATTCATTATGAGTTTTATTTAACAAGTAAGCGGTTTGTGCAAGGGCCCTTTTTACTTGTTTTTAGTGACTGGAGAAGTTACTGTCAGTCCCGACTTGAGAATCCAAATTATCAAAATTATTAAAAAATATACTTATATTTACTAATCTCTGCTTATAAGTAGGTAGGTAGCTGTTTACCTGCGACTATGTTAGCGTCACAGACCAATTAGTAGCGTAGTGCAGATTTTCATGCAACCTATAGTCTCCCATTTCCTAGTATAGTCTAGACCTTTTGGAAAATTAGTCAATGTTGGAACTCCGGTCTCTAACTATGCATATCCAATTTCATCAAACTTGGTTCAGCAAGACTTTCGTGGTATGGATTATTTAATATCTTTACCTAATAAGAATGACAAACGGGTGACCTAAAACCTGCGTACTAGTACCTACTTGCAAACAAATTCTTAGGTACTTACATATGACGACAAGAATAAAACACTTATATTTTTTAAAAGACAGAAAACAGAAAAAGCATTGATTGTATTCGTCGTTCCATTACAAACGCGCTTTGAGCTCTAGCTTAATGGTAATAGCCGCTATCTCTGATAGTCGATACTCGATAGCTACACCTATAGTACCTACCTGCGCTTAACAACAAGTAAAGTAGGTACCTATGCATAGAAGTACAACTTGTCCCTTTGCATTCAAACACTTAATTACGCAAAGTTTTATTTTTCTTTTTTTATGTTATTGGAAGGCAAACAAGCAGAGGGATTTCCTGATGGTAAGAAATTCACGCCGCCTAGAGACACCAAAAGTGGTAATGGTGCGTTGCCAACCTGAGGCCAGGATGTTAGGCCTCGAGCAAAAGTAAGTTTACCGGCTACCTAACCCTCCGAACCGGAACACGTCATGACGTTATGGCGGCCCGCGGCAGGAATAGGTAAGGCGGTGGTACCAATCCGGGCGAATCGCAAGTTGCTGAGATTTTAATTAAATTAAATTTAGTATTAATAATATGGAGAAGCGAACAGTGTTTGTTAATGAAAACTGAGGTATATTTCAGAACAATTAAAGTCTCGGTCCAGGGGGTGTAAGTACCTAACATATGACATGTGTTAGAAAAATCGTTTGTGTACCTAATTATTTTTAACTGGGTGTAATTCTTAGTTAAAAATGTCTATAGGTATATAGACTACTTATTGAGAATCTGGTTCACAGCTAGCACTTCATCTAAAGATTTACTAAAACAAAAGTACAATCGATAGCTTTTCGTTGGTCTATGTACACTTAATAAATAATATTGTTTTTTAAAACATGTTAGGTCCATTTTTTTTCCTCGCACGCCTGGGGGGCGACTGCAATGGCCGGAGTCGCTCCTCTTTCAGCGCGGGAGGAGGCCCGGTGAGGACCGGGCCGTAGCCGCGGAGCGAGATGGTGAACGCCAACGCGACCTCATCTCGCTTTTTGCCGGGCGGCAGGAAGGTCATCGTGTGGTTTTTAGTCAGTTCGAGTCCAAAATAACCTGCTGCTCTCCCCCGAGAGCGGTGGGTATCCGGGGGGATTTTCCACAAAAAAGGTCCATTTTTTTGTTAGGTTTACATTAGTTTATTTTTTTAATACATTTTGAAATTTTGCTAAAACATGCTCGAAGTTTAGCACCTCATTTGGAAATAAGCTTATTTTTTACCAGTTTTTGTGTTCTTTATCGTTGGTCTCATATCTTCACGCCAAATCCCTTACGGAGTAGGCAGAGAGTATCGAGTGCCAGTCCTCACGATCCTGACAAACCTGTCTTGCTTCCTTCATATTCAATACCTTTTTCATACAAACACGCCGGTTTCGGAGACTCTTGACACCACCGTATTAATTTATTTTTTTAATTTTTATATAAATATCTATTCTATAATTATCTTGCTGCCAAATTAGAAATCTAACAGTCCTGTTTTTTCACATAAGTAGGTATATCAAAAAATAAATTTATAAAGCTACTTTAATTATGCACTTCATACCTACACTACAATTTATAATTAACGTGAATCGCTAGATATGCCGACAAACGTTGTCCTATCCCGACTATGAATAATTAATAATCACATATCAATTATGAGGTCGTCAACGTAAACGAAAAATGTATGCATTTTTAAGTTTATCTCAAAAACCACAAGTCGGGTCATGACAAAATGAATATTTTAACCACCTCGGAAGCATGACCTAATTTTCTAAAAAAAGAGGTTAAAAACCAGTTGGACATTGACCAAGTAATCACGTAAAAATCACATAAAAAAAAGTCTGAATTGAGAACCTCTTCTTTTATTGTTGGTTAAAATTCAAATTTTATAAAAAAATGCGCCATCTATTGTTGAATAGTAAAACTTATACTTTTTTATACAACAGTTGTGATAATAGTTTAATAAGTCAAACATAGATGTCATTGTTTGTTAATACTGCCATCTATTGACAAAAAGTGATACTTAATGAAATAAAGCCTTGTGCACATGTCTGATATCGGTACTTGAGAAATACATTGTTGTGTTCTTGCATGAATATCCTAAAGGCAACGTCTCAAATATATATTTCAAAACTTAATAATATTATATGCTCATAAAGAAAAATTAGGTGCATATTCTGTAAATACGAGAAACAAAAATAATCTTGCTGAGAATTGGTGTCGCCTCCATTAAAAAAGCTATCCTTTCATGGGTCAATGTAGATGCTTTTATTATTAAAATTCCTAGAACACTTATAGACTTATCATTTAATACATTTAAAAAATATATTGAATTATAAGATTTATCAGTATTTTTAACACAAAAATGCTTGGGATTATATGCTCCTCATACCAATCTCTAATTATTATCGAATGTAAATATTATGTAATATAATTTTGTAAATTAGATTTATAAGAAAAAAACATAAGCTCCCTAAGTTTCTTTCGCTGGTTCTTTAAAGTGAGTGGTCACTATTAATCCGTAGGTAGGTAGTTTTAGATTTATATAGACGCGTCACAAGAACTTTTATTGTCATTCTTAATATATTATAAAGGCCACTTGCACGTTCCTAAGTTAAAAACTTAGCTCTGAGTTAATTTCTTAACTTGTAACTAACTTCTTATTAATACGAGATCATACATAATTTAATATTTATAAAATAAATATTTTATTAATACTACAAGAATAAAAGTATTTTTCTTTGTCTTTTTGGTATTTTATCATCAAGCACTTGGTGATGTAACGGAGCTATTTCAAACGCATGCTCTTTCTAATAATAAAAAGAAATTAAAATCGATTCGCAAATGACCGAGAAATCGACTAATATTTAAAAAATATAGGCATCGAACATACAACCTTTTTTTAGAAGCCGGTTAAAAAGTATAAAAAATTATGTATTAAGTAAAAAACCAGTTTTAATCCAAATTTGTATTTTTATTGTATTCTTATATCTATAACAATATTAAATATTAATAAGCTTAATCATGTATACAATAAGTATAATAGATTACTTAGGCGTGGCACTTATTTCTAGATAATTATAAAAAATACACACCTGACACTCGCAATAATATGGCCAATAAATGCCTTCATCACAAATTAAAATTGTTTTAAATATGACCTATACTATCTACAACACGTGTGACATACACATTATATCTACAAACATGTATGAATTGTCTTTTGTGAGCACAATGTTTTAGGGTGCCGACGCTGAAGGAATGCGTACCAATTTAATTTGCTTTTTCACTTTTTAGTCTATTTTTAGAAAGATATTATTCCGTTATTTTTATTATTCCGTTCCGTATTATGTTTTCGTTTAGAACTGACAATATACTTAATATTAGCCAATATATTAACAAAAACCTGTTAATTTATGATATAAAGAGACACTTTTCTTTATTGTATGTAATTCTTGTGTGTCCGACGGCCCTAAATTCTTGAGTGCACAAGCGCCCCACGGTTTAAGACGGCCCTGCCTACGACTAAGGAACAGAGCAGACTTATTTACTGTTAAAACTGCCGTAGGACACGGTAGACTCAGCGTTATTCAAGTTCCATTCTCAATGTACTTTTTAAATCAAATTGTGTGTGGAGCACATTTTTTTAGCGTCAGCGCTTAATTTAAAAATTAATGGTAATAATGGACGTGATGAATTGCGTAATTTGGCAACACTTTTGGCTCATTCATCAAACAAATCAAAAGAAGCATCAAACAAATCTTAGAATACGTGCTATCGTAAGATATCAACAATGCTTAATAAAATAAATATCACAATTCTGATTTATTACTAAGTCGTGTTTTATTTCTACGTTAGTTGTGGGGAGGCTTGATATATTGTAAAGTAAGTGAAGTTAAACACGTTAAAATTTAGGAACAGTTATTTAAATTTAATGTGAGCCAAAATTATGTGACTTTAATAATATTTTATGTATGTAATATTAATGATATTAAACTATGGACTAGATATCTAATAAAATGTTGGTGTGCTCTCCATTTAGCCTTATTTACAACCGAAAATTGACAAAAGTCACAAATGTAGCCGTTAATTTATAAATGAAACACAATCGGGTAACATTGAAGTAGAAGCATTTTCAAATTGACTAAATAATTATTTCAATTTTTTTTAATGGTTCTTCAGTTTAATCAAAATATATTGCAATATGTTGATGGTCAGATGGTAAGCGTTTATTAATTAATAATTCTTTTAGATTACAGACTGCTTAGATATGCGTGTCATCCATATAAAACACAAATTTTATTTCTTCTGCAATATGATTTTTAAAATAAATGAATACATAGCCCATTTCTAAAAGAAACGCGTGTAGTAAAGAATAACATTTCTTCTGGCCAAACTGAAAATTTGGCTTAATTAAAAAAAAAGATCAGCTCCTCATTTCAGCACCTTAAGTTAAGATAAAAGTAAGGTTGTAATTTTATCATACCACCTGTTTAATGTTAACATTTATTCTACATTGTTGGTATAAAAACTATTTGTAGTTAGAGGCTTTGCTCGTGTTACATGTTTGTAGTCAACACCATTTATTGAGGTATAATTTAATTCCATTGTATTTCTCGATTTTCAGTTGTTTTTAAACATAGCTATGGCGGCAAAACGAAGAGCAGTCTAACGATTACATAATAGTGAAGTAGTATATTATTTAACTCAAATATAAATAGTTATTCATTTATATGGTAATAATATGTTTTATTTAATGTATTTACTATTGCGTTGTTCGTAAATGCAAATATTTTGAACTTATTCTGATTTTATCACACAAAGATTTTGAATTTCGTACAAGTATACGAATTATTAGTCAGCTTCTACGGAAGACCAATGTGATTGAGCAGATATCAAATTAGTATAATGTAATTCAAAGTTATCACGCAAACATCGCCTTTAGATGGAATGGTTTATGAGACGACCGATAAAATAAATTAGTTAACGCTGAAGGTCGCCCACACAAAGTTTAAAACAGTCCGTTAGTCAGATAAATAGTATATTTCGACAGGTGTAAATGTCTTGTTGAAAAATATGGATAATCTTGTATAAGTAAAAAATATTGTTTGAAAACAATAAAGTTATATAATATAGAAATTGACAAAAGCAATTGAATGGATAATGTAGTTTCAGAGATATTTAATTGAGAAATATTTCATAATTTTTACGCCTCAAAAAACAAAAAAAGCGTGGACAAATTTATGTAAGGATTACAATGAAGGAGAGAAATTTTAAGATTTTTTTTATTAAAAGAAATCAAAAATTATACTCGTCAAAAATTCCATTTAGTTAATAAACGAACTTAATTTAGATTCACTCGATTACGAATGTAACTTTTATCCTTAACTCAATAATTTGAGTTCTCGATTTGGAACACTTTTAAATACAATAATCATAAAGTCAAACATGGTCAGACTGTAATTATAAAGTCACCTGCACACTAAAACACGATAAGGCAATGAAAATTTGTCTATACAGCCTTCAAGATGTGACTGAAGTTTCTCAACGTCTTAATTTTGACCACTCACATAAACTGTTTTCAGACTTACAAATAAATTGAAGCGCACGATAACACAAGGTTTGAGACGTCAAGAAACCCATAGTCCAAATCAACAATTAGTCCAACAAACTCATATTACATATGAACTATTTATCTACAGTTAGGCTGTCATTAGCCTTTGCCTTCGTCTGGTATGTTGATGCACACGGAGGTGGGTTTTTGTCTGTCAGCGGTGTGTGCACTGTGGTCAGGCTGAGCGGTGGGATCTTGGTTGTGGGCACAGGCCTGGCAGATTTCATCGGTGGTGGTCATTTTGCATTCTACTATTCGGAAGTTGCGCGAGGCAAGATCGAACTCTGCGTGCGACTGGATTGTGTTCGGGATGATTTCTATGTTCTTCGTATCTTCATTATATTGAGGGTAACTGCAAATAAGAAAATTATAGATAAGTGTTTTTGCATTAAGGGATTTTTTTATCGCTCATTTAGATCACAGAGCGCTTAAAATCTATGTTCTTAATAGTTTACGAAATAAAACAAACCATGACTCAAAAGTATATTTTTATCTCATGTTTTAAATTAAGTGTTTTTTTGTAAGCGTCGTCTTGCTTATTTGAAATTTGTATACGGAGCACAATGTATATACATGTTTTGCTTAAAGTTTAGGTACATTGGATAGTAATCATTTATGTTTTTTGTAGTTTTAAGACACAGAACATTACGTCTAATGCCTCAGTCAATATTGATCTCAGCCGTCTAAGAGGTATATTATGAAGTTTGAAGATCAGAGGTAAACAACACTCGGAGCTTCAACTTAGCTGACTAGTATATATACAAAATGCATTTTATTTAAGTTAGGGTTTCTCTTGCTGTACACCATGCTGCCTATCTAATGAGCAAGAAAATGGTGAAACAGTTTAAATGAATGGCTTACCTATAATTTTAAACTATTTGGATGTTTTGCTAAAAACGAGTTTGAAAGATTTTAGATTTCCTACGAGAACTCGTAGCAGAACAGGGATAGAGTATCATACGTTCTTTTACAGGTTAGACTACATGTTATCTGAATTTGGTCGCGATCGGTTTAGGGGATGAGGTGTGAATTGAACTGAGGAATAAAAAATACATCTAAATTTCTTAACAACTAAAGTACTTATATTTTACATAATTATTGACTATGACTAAATAAATATATTACAATATTTAACGTGATATTGCAATCGTCATGAATTTCACTGAGATTTAGTCTATTATATTTTGGCAATCATTGACACTAGACTCAAATAAAAAAATTAAGTGAGTTGATTTTGAAGTGAAAACTTATTTAGCGGCGTTGCACACGTTTTTGGAATGGGTAAAAACTTCTAAACTCGCGTTAGGACACATGACCTTCGAAAATTCGCAAGACGGCGCAGGGCGCTTGCGCGAATGTTCGTGTTGTCATGTTTGTGTACGATAGCGCAATAAATGAATATTGTATTGTACCACATAAATGATAGTACTTTCATACTGATAATTAAAGCAATTCGTGCAAAATTATCCCCTGACCATTCCAAAATATCATAAATGCACAACGGTAATATTCAAGTTTTCACTTCTGCCATCACCTCCCGGAGTACAACCCGTCGTTTTTTTAATAAATCCAAATAATTTACAACAAGCATTGTTATATTTTGATAAATCTCATTGTATTTTTTTTAATAATATATATTATATAGTGTTGAGGTCACCACAATTCTAAAATCACTAAGTAGTGTTTTTACATATATGATAAATCTGAGTAGCGAATAAGCACAAGGCTTTCCTGTTGGTAAGAAATGTGGCCTCTAGACACTAGATATTGTAGCTACGTAAGGTGAAATATGATAGGATGGGTACCTTAACGGTGGTGGTGTCGGAGATCGAGACAGTGGGAAGCTGGCCACTTCTCGCGATATTGCTAAGGATTTAATTGAGCCAAATGTTTGTTCCGGGCTTAACGGCGCTCCCAATATTGAAGCCATGCCTCTGTAAAAAATGTCAATCGTAAGCATAATGCCTGTCTTATATTAGTTATCCTAGATGCGGAAATAGTCGTTTTTTTGGCATTAGAAGAAGTGAAAAAGCACACGGCTCTCCTAATGCTGAGAAATAACCATAGTCTATAGATACCATAGATGTTATAGGTGCGTCGCTGTCCTATGCGAGGATGTTAAGTCTATTGTACAAGTTTCCCGGCTACCCTATCCTTCCGCAAAAGTTATTGTCATAACAGCGACTATAATTATGTCAACTATTATGGCGGCAGATAGGTAAAGCGATGGTATCATACTGCACTAGTAGGATGATATGGTGCTAGTGGCGGCAAGCCTATGCTCACCTTTTAGGAGCTGCCTGCCAGTAGGTAAGGCAGATGGTCTATTCTCCAAAAGAGCTCGGATCAACACAGGGAAGATACTGTATTACATTAGCCACTTACACGATAGAATCACTGGGTACTAAGAAGGGGAGTGGTGGGGGGCACGGAGCGTCTGCCCTCGCCGGCGAGGCGGGCTCCGCGGAGCGAGGACACCGCGGCGTCTCCCCTTCCTCCACCATACCCAGCCAGCCACGCAGCCAGCGCCATAAGCCTCGTGGACTGCCTGCAAATTTATCAAGAAACATTTTAGGGTTTTTTTGCAGGATTGTGACTTTTGTTTTATGATATTACCAGAAATACTGTGTATTGTATTACCATAATATTATGGAGTTGTCCTATTTATTCTTTCTTATTATAACTAGGAGGTAGATAACTCCATACTTTATATGAAAGTTTGTTTGTTGTTAGTTAACAACTAAACCGTTTAACTGATTTGAATGAAATTAGTACTGCCTATATCTAGCTTTATGCCTATAAAGATTCAAGTTTGAGAATAGATTTTTTGCTAAAATCAGCCCTAAAAGAACTATAATAAGGAATAAAAATTTGTTTGAAAATCGTAGTTATTTTTCGCCAACGAAGTAGCAGAGAAACAGCCAAATTAATAAATGAAAGTTTCGTACGTGAATATTTTCTGCTATTCTGGGGGCTGAGCGGGTAGAAGTCACCATGTATGGCACAGTGGAAAGCCACTCTTCGCTGCCGGCGTTGCGCACTACGCATTAGTATACATAAAACAATGCCTGAAACAAATAAAAAAAAAATATCTTCAATATTTACTTAATAGATAAAGAGATATGTATTTGGTAGGATCAGTGATGCCATGAATGCTTAATATTATTTCTATTTTGCTAAATGTTGAATTGAAATGAAATTGAAATAATACTGTTACATTATCTGATGGTAGCCCCCTGGGCTTAGTATGATCGAGTGCACTTGATGTCCATTCAGACTCAAAGTTTCAAGGGGTGTCTCTCAAATTCTACCTAACTCTATATATTTTTAACCGAGGTCGAAAAAAATACGGAATTTACATATTTTTTACGTAGGTATGTTAAATAATCGATTGCTGTGTTATTTCTGATTTAAAAAATGTGTTCTTTATTTGAAACCCATATTCTTTCTTTCATTGCCACCAAATCTAGATCTGATGATTGATTCTCAGAGAAATCAAAGAAAATACTTAATTTTTGTGTTCATGCATGATTTACTTATTCTGAATTTTTGCGGTTTTACTGCGGTTAGTTAAAGCAGTTCTTGACTTATTGCTTCCTACTAGTACTAAGTATAACACACTACATAGGTACCAAATAAAAAGCGATGGAATTGTAATGATTGATAGACAGTAAATCATTTATTCTAGATGTCGTTAATAAATCATTTCATTTTTAGGCATATCCTGAATTTAAGAGTTACATTTTGTTTTTTTGACGCACAATTTTTCGTATGGTCGTCCTATTTTGACTATTATTTTTATATAAAACCTATATGATTCTTCAACGTGGTCCCATATAAGTTTTATAACAATTACCTTAGTGTTTTTTCAGTTTTACTTGATAATATATATTCAATTGTTTAATTGAATGACATAATATTGAAATTCCTGCCGCCGTAACGTCCAATGCTTGCCGTTGACGTGTTCCGGTTCGGAGGGTTAGATAGCCGGTAAACTTACTTTTGCTCGAGGCCTAATATCCGGGCCTCAGATTGGCAACGCACCATTACCACCTTTGGTGTCTCTAGGCGGCGTGAATTTCTTACCATCAGGAAATCCGTCTACTTGTTAGCCTTCCAATATCATAAATATTAAAGTGCACTAAAGTTAGTCATACAAAAGTATAACACCTGAAACGCCTAATAATTGCCACTCTCTTTATCTGATAACGTTTTTATAAAAATGGACTATATATTGTATTCTACTATTGTATTAGACTGTAGAGATATATCTATCTATATTAATAATTTCGTCAAGGGGTACGGTAGACTCGATTGAAACCTTACCTGAATAATAAAACGTAAAAAATTAATGATTTTGAGTCGACAACATATATCCGCAAAATTCGGATTGTCGAGTATTTTGTTAAATTCTATGTTAAATTCTAATGTGTTGACAGACAAATCACAGTCGCCATTTTGGGTAGTTTAATAAGCGTTCCGTATGTATTGTGATGTATAATAGAGAATATTCCTTTTTATGTACCGTTGCCAAATTCTCTGATAAGTATGTACTCATTGCAATTTGTTTTGTTACTTTATGTTACTTTACTTTAAATGTTGATTTAAAATAAAAGTATTTGTGTAAAAACTTTGGCAGTTTTTATTTACTATGTCTTGCTTATACCTTTAATATTCCTTGAGACCGATAACTACAGAAATATCTACCTACATTTTGCACCTAGATGTATATTATGAGTCACATTTTACCCGAGCTAAGTCGGGTTCTTATCTAGTTCTATTATAGTCGCAGACACCTAATTCAACAAACATTAAATTATTCATTGCCAGTTTAAATATAACTGGATTTCAACATTGGCCTTCTATCCCTTAATATTATATTGTAGGTTTTTGGAACGGGTCAAGAGCAAAACTGACTCTAATAGCGTGTTGATAAAAAAGATAATTTTATTTAATCTTTCTCGTTGACATTACTTTTGATAATATAATAACCAAAAGAAATCCCAAGTTCATTTTTTTATTTTAAAGACTAATACTAATTAATAATTTTATTAATTAGTATTAGTCTTTTTATTAATATAAATTTTAAACACGCTTTGTTGGTCCAAATGTTACTGGTGGAGAATTTTAATATACTTAGACATTAAGTTCGCCTTTTAAAATGTTTTCGTCGAAAATCTCTGCCATAGAGTCAAAATCGCGGCGTAAGTATCTATGATTCTAAAGAAAACCACCCATCTTATTAATAAACGTGGACTAACCAAGGAGTAAAAATAAGTTGATATTATAGTCTGTATCACATTGTAATAAAGACTATAATACTGGGCTGAACCTTGGAGTACTTTACTCCGTGTTTAATTGTATAATACAAAGAAAAATAGAAACCATTTCTTTTTCATTCTGTAAACTTAAATATTTTTAATATTGTAGCGAAATGAAGCTTTATGTAAATATAGTTAATTTGTAACTATCTATATTTACATTCAGCTTTAGTGTATGTTTATGTACTTAATTGAAACTTAAACATTGTTATAGTGAAGTGGTCACACCCGCATGAACCTTTACAAGGTTTTTGGTTGTGGAGAAAAATATATTTTGTATTTTTTTTCTTATATGTCAAATAATTAAAAAAAAATAAGACGAGAGTCGCCGGTAGGCAATTGGCATTTATAGAACCCGGAAGTAATGCGTGGAAAACTTACATACGCCTATTCAATAACATTTCCTTGCGTGATTATAATTTTCATCAGCAATTAATTGGTACTTCGAAGAAGAGTCTCCAGTACTACGTGACCTAATTAGACGACAAGGTTTAAACTCCGTGCCAAGTGAGATCAAAGTCGATCTACGAGATATATTATGTTGCGAAAGTTGTCCACTAATTATGTTTTATGTCTTGGAAAATTATTTAGACTCTAGAAATTTCACGTAAAATTATGATACAACTTGGCACGCAGTGAAGTGCTGTCTATAATTTTGAGTAGCTGATAGATATATCTGATAGATATAATCGCCTATGTAGTCTAGCTAACCGTTGTTCAACTTGACTTCAATCGAACGACCGGGCTCGTAACCGAAATGAGGAGTCAAAACACTGTTTTTTTTGATTTCCTAATAAAAACAATGATGAGCTGTCCCACCTATCACGTTGTGGGACTTTGTCTTCGGCTAGTCGTGGGTGCCCTAATTATGCCTCTGCCTATTTCTTTGCCTTACACCCTTAAGTATTAGCCAACGATTCCAATACATAGAAACACTTAAATAGATACCAGAATAAATTGAATAAACACCCAAACCCGGAAATGCAGACATCTAAATTTTCATCACACAAATTCCTGCCCATCGGGAATCGAACCCGCACCTCGCGGTTGGTCAGTATAGTTAGGCATGTACGCTAGCCACTCGACCAACGACTAACGAGGCGGTCATATGACCTATAATCATGTAATAGACATAATATTTTATCGATAGTTTCCCTAGTTACTATGACCCGCCCAGCATGCGGTGTGACGGTGTCCACTCGGAGTAGTTGAAGAACTTTATGTTTTCAATGTTACCACGACAGATTATTGTAAATAAACTCACCAGCTATCGTCATAATAGCACCAGCTACGATGCACACCGGGCCCAGCACACGAGAGTTGCCCGTGAAGGCTATCCTTGCGGCGTAGTGGTCGGGTTCCTCGTTCTCACCGCAACCGCGATATGATGCCGCTGGAATAATCATGTTACATGTCACCTTTATCTATACTTATAAAATAACATGTCCTGACTGACTGATTCATCATCGTCAAACAAAAACTAATAGAGTTACAGCCATGAAATTTAGTGAGTAGGATCGTTTTATTGAGTAGATACCCACTAAGGACGGAATTTCGGAAATACTACTCCTAAGCGGGCAAAATAGGGGTTCAAAGTTTGTATTGAAGATCGTATTTTTTTAAGTTAGAGACATGAAACTTTATTATTTGGCTACTTATAAAAATGAGTAGATACGTATTGTAGTTAATTAAATATAATTATAGCTAGTAGAAGATATAGTTCTAAAACACAAAAAATAACAAACAATTAATATCAGCAATAAAATAGTTTTAAAATTATAAATAAAACCGCATTGAATTCTGTCCATTCGCTCAAAAATTATGATGACACAGGCATACGCACACACTCAGACACGTCAAACTTGTAAAAACCCTCTTTTTCTGTGGGAGTTAAAAAGGTTAGCAAATACTTTTCTTACACATAATTTTGCAGAAAGCTTAAACCATTTTCATTTAATATGCATACACACATACATATAATCACACATTTACGCGGATTATACGCAGAGAGATTCGAGTGTAAAATCCCACTCATTCATTTAAAGTACGTTTCCAGAATTTGTTCCTTTTTATTTTTTTGTGAAAATTCAAATAACTACTCCTACTTCTGTCTAACGTTTCAACCTTCCATTCCACAAAACACCTCTGCCTGCCTTCACAAAAAATGTTTTTTTTTTAACTTACCAGTTAAAACACAGCCAACGAGCATGAAGAGAAAGCCAAAAATGGGGAGGATGATTTGACAGTTAGCGGCGACGACTACGCCGGCGACTGCCAGGCCGCCCTCCACCTTCTCCACGCGGAGCCTGGAGATCGCCGGTGGACATAGCGGCTTCCTCAGCGGCGCTCGAACCAGCGGCTCGCCAGGAGGGGACGTTGTCCTGTAACAAGGATAACGTACATTTAGTAAGCTTTACTTCAATATGCCAGGACTATCACCATACTTTTTAGAATTAAATATAGCTAACTATCACGGTACAGACAAACGCAGATATTTTTAAATCTTATACATTCTACTGCATAGTGTATATTAAAAAAAATGTCTAACATCCCAGTTTCAGTACAGCAACCACGCAGACGATGCTTCAAGCCAAAGGCTAGATACATTAGGAAAACCTTCAGACGTATTCGTCAACCATCTTCAAGTATTTCAACTTTGCCATTAAAAAGAAGTTTTTTCAATCTCTACTACTAGCTTTAATTAGCTCTATTTTGTACTAGTGTTACAGCAAAGTCAAAGAAAACAACTTGAATATTAACGTTGTGCATTTTTGACATTTTGGAATGGTTAGGGAATAATTTTGCACCAATTGCTTTAATTATCAGTAAGAAAGTACTATCATTTATGTGATAGAATACAATATTCATTTATTGCGCTATCGTACAAAAATATGACAACATGAACATTCGCGCAAGCGCCCTGCGCTATCAAACCAAACATCAGGCGCAGGCAAATATTTTCGCCGCGCCGCAGAAAGACTGGGGGATACTTTCGCTACTACGCCGCGCCAGCTGTTTACTCTCCATCCGTCTTACGAATTTTCGATCAGGTCACGTGTCCTGACGCGTGTTTAGAAGTTTTTACACATTCTAAAAAAGTGCGCAACGCCACTTAAGAAGTTTTCACTTTAAAAAAATAAAAAACAATGACCCCAGGTGATATTCTAAGAACCGTAGTAATCCATCGGGGTTAAAAACGTATTTTTGGGTTCATAAGACGAATAAACATTTGTGCTAGGCTTACTATTACTGACCGTAATTGGAAAAGTTTCTTCATGTGATTTCCGAAATAGTTTTCTTTTATGACTATTGTTTCTCGACCATGAAACTAGGTTAAACATTTTAGACAATGTACGAGTATGCCTCCCTAGCGACACTGAAAGCGACTTTAATGTGGTATGTCTCAGAAATAGTAGCTAAAATGTTAGTACTTAACATAAAATAAAGCGCTTTTTACAAAAGTTTACCCCTGGGTTTATCCGGGTCATATACGCAGAGTAGACAATTAACCTTCTTGCCTGGCAGCTTGTTAGAGAAGAGTATAGGAGTGTAGCATTGGGTAGAGCGTAGGTAAATAAATAAATGTTTCTGACCAATTTACCCAAATTTATTCTAACCCCAAAGTAAGCAAATTATATGCTTGTGCTATTGGTGTCAGTCATCGATACAAATACATAGAAATACTTAAATAGAAATGCAGACATTTAATTGTTCATCACACAAATGCCTGCCCTTGTAGAAAATCAAATCCAAGCCTTTCGCATTATCGCGGATAGCTAGTCGCGTTTGATCGGTGTGGTTAGCCGTGTACGCTAGCCACTCGACCAACAAGACGGTCAAAGGTAAGGTAGCCGGTAGACTCGTACATTAGTCCTAACATCCGGGCTATAGGGTAATGACAATATTTAGGTGTCTTTAGGTCACCGTTTTCTCTTACCATCAGGAGATCCGTGTGCTTCCTCGATGTCATAATGTCATAATAAAAATGTTATCAGTTGAAATTTAAAGAGTATTCAATTTCTTTGTCACTGACTGTAATTATAGCAACATATTTAAGAGTTTTGACAATTAACTTTTCTCTTTCGTTACGACTTTGCGTTAGCACACATGACACAAGACTCTCAGAAAAAGCTCGGGTTCGATTCCCGACGGGGGTAGGCATTTGTGTGATGAACACTCAGATGTCTGCATTTTCGATTCTTTAGTATTATAGTTTGATAAGGACTGTAATGTTAACTTTAACCTTTGTGTAAGTAAGTACTTACTGTAGACTATGTTTATAAATACGATAGTTTATGACTATTCATAAGTAAATATAACTTTTGGCTCTTTCCTTTTTTTGTCACGAGCCAAATCCCAAGATAATTAATTTTCGAGTACGTAATGAAAAAAAGGATAGCTGATCAATGTTCACGTTGGAGAAACCAAACAAAATTCGTTATGTTTACGTGAATATTAATTAGTCTTGGAAATCAGAGCTCAATTCGCATACTTTAATTGCTGTCAATTAATTAAAATTTGAAAGTGTTAAAGTAATCTTTGGTACAGTGCTCGAAATTAAAAAGAGCAACTCAGACTGCCTTTCACTAAACCTCGTCTAGATGAGAAACTTAATCGGTGATTAATTTTCTCGAACAGTAAATAGACTAGTTACTTACTTTCTTAATACATAAACTACTAATAAATAAACCTGGCTTTGATTAGGACAGCAGTATTAACATTGGTTTTATGTATTATACGTTATTTAAAGGTGTGTATGTGTGTATGAGTTTATTTATTCCATTGTTACTACAAGAGGCCTGAACAGAATTCTTTTTTTTTATGATATTGGAAGGCAAACAAGCAGACGGATTTCCTGATGGTAAGAAATTCTCGCCGCCTAGAGACACCAAAGGTGGTAATGGTGCGTTGCCAAACTTAGGGCGGGATGTCAGGCCTTGAGCAAAAGTACGGGTAAGTTTACCGGCTACCTTACCTTCCGAACCGGACGCACATATTCCGCCTTACCAAAGTACACAAATGAAGTAATCATGAAGAAATAATATAATCATAATAGAAGATATAATCATAAACGACGACTTAAGGAGACGACCGATTTACTCAAGACCCTGAATGACTTTATTTGACAAAATCTTTGAATAATTAAAACTCGATTTTGTTGAATCGGGTAACGCCATATACATTTTTATTCGACTAATGGCAAATGTTAACGATAACGCTAAAAACTAAAGGAAGAAAAGAAGAAGAGTCGTAACTGTCTAGAAGCAAAAATAACGATGTAAATTGTGTTGCGAAAAATACGGAATTTGGAACATCAATTTTGTTAATTACTATTTCGTACGCCACTGACAGACAGTAGATGAAATGGTGTATATGTACCTATTCAGTGACCGCTTACAAAATCTTGGCTCGGTGGCAAAGTTTAATATAGTTTGGCACAACCTTGATGTAGTTCAACGATCATTATATTTTTAGGCTCCTTAGTTTTAGCGACATTAGACTATTACCTTACTAATATTTTTTTAAGTTTATTGCTTCAAAAACAAAATACTTTTTTAAATAACTTTTGTAATTTTCCAAATTACTCGGTACTTTTTGTCACACTTAGACGAACTGGTTTCATTTTTTAAATAGTCAGTCACTGAGGTTTTGCAAGTAAAGATAAAGAACGTACTCAAATTGGTTGTTGATAAAGTAACTAACAATTAATATGTATTTGAAAACACGTGTACATTATGATATAAACTAGATATTTTGTTTGATAAATAAATCCATCATTTATGGTAAAATAAGATAAATATTGAAAAATACAAAAAATATATTTGGACACATAAAAATAATAACAGGTGGCAGAATAAACATTTATCAAGAGTAGGAAAACAATATGGCAAAAGAGATAATGAAAACTTCTTTGAAAATAAGTGAATACAGGCGTAACAGGCTCAAATAAGAATTCAAATGAGTCGTATTTGAATTTGAAAGGGGCTAAAAATTGGTCTAGATATAGATAAGATACTTTTTCATAGCTTTATTATGCTTCGATCTTCGATATCTTTTCCATTTTTCAGAAAGCGAATGTCAAGGTTCAAAGTACTGAGCCTACATGTAAAGACTTTTCGTGTACATAAAAGCTATAGAAACATGTAAGGGAACTTAATTGTTACACCAATGAAGTTATTTTTTTGGGTTAGCACATAGTCTTTTAAGATAAAGATCCAACATCAAGAAAAAAGATCCAATTCGAGTTTAGAGGATATAAAGGTGGACTACCAATTGACATAAATGAGAAAAAGTATTTCCAGCCCTGTGACTGTGGTAAAAGCAAGAGTCTAAATACCTATGATGATTGTATGACGTACATTATAATAAGCTTAAAAGTCTACACGTACTTGTAACAATGTAAAGGTCAAACGAATATTAAGAAAATGTCTTGGAAGTATTTTTTTTAGATGTAGTATGTCTTTATGTGTTAGGTAGACGACTTAACACGTGTTCAATACTGGTATTCACAGGTTGAATATTTTATTAGCACGCGTGACACGACGTCACTGAATCTTCGTGCTGCGGAGTCACAACTCCAAGTGCGTCACAGGTCAGACAACTGTATGTGTGAATTGTATTTAAATTAGAAGTTCAGGATTACATAGTGTTGTACGCAATAGTACGTAGGCACAAAGAACTCTTTGGACATTTTGCATAACAAGGAACAACAAGGATTTATTTATTTATCTTTCAAAAAACATTGGTAAGGATTGCTTGGTACCACCATCTCGCTTTGGCCTAAAGCAGGGTCTGTTTAATTTGACATTTGACAGTTCATCGAAATTTGACACTATGACCATGTCTATGATATATAATCTATTTTTCCGTTTTTCTTCTCTTCTTTCTTTACTTATGGCCTTTATTGCGTCAGGCACAATAATTCCGCCAATGTCTTGTGGTGTAAGAGACACAGGAGAGCTTCTTTGCTTTACGGAATCTAAGCTGAGAAAAACCCAGAATATAGACACCAATAGATTACAAACATATCACATGCAGGAACTCACATTGCTACAGCAAATATACTTAGTGTTAGAAATATGAAAGACTAGGCTTGCCAATGGTTAGATTTTTATATTGTTATTAGTTATGTATTTACTGAGGACTTTAATAAACGATGGATACATATCAGACAAAAGACACGCAAAGTTAGTAGGGTTAGTATTCCGTTTTTAAAAATTAGTATTGCAAATTTGCTTAACCTGTTAATTGTACTAATGTCAAAATAACGTATTGTCATGTTTTATTTTGACAAGTATTTAGAGATTGGCATTTGTCAAATGTGATCTATTAAATTGACCCTACTTTAATTCTAGTGTCATAATATAAATTTTCATCTATGTCATGTTTATAGTTTGAAGATAAAAAGCATATTATGAATTTGTTTATGCAAGAGATCTTTATCTCATCATTTACACCTTTGTTGCCTTTAGGCGGCGTGTATTTATTACCAAGCGTCTACTTTGCCTTCCAATTCCATGAAAAAGACGCAATTGAAACATATATACTTGCCTATATAAATCATAATCATGAAATTTATAGGATTTATAATATAAATAGCTTTGAAAGTCATTATGTCGCGTCGTGTATGACGCTCTAGATACAAATAGATATAACGCATCCGTGATAAATACTTCATGAAATCTGACGAAAATTCACAAACTCTAAAACTGTTGTGTTTCTACAATTTTATATCATTAAAGTTAAACCGTTTTGTACAATTTTATGAAGAGTTATGTGATTGTAATGCGAGGCGGATGTTATAAAGGCGTAAAAAAGTTTTAAAACTCGTTAATGTCAAAATAACAGAAAGCAGAAATCAGTTGGAGAAAAAGTTTTTGTTTACGACTATTTAGTCATACTTCTATAATAGTTATGCCACTCGACAGCAGCCAGAATTAGTTAATGGAAGAGCCAAAACTTTAAACAACACTACATATTATACGTTATATTACGTAGTCTTAATTATGTCTTACAATATGATGTACATATATAGTATACAAGAAATTGAATTAAAATAATCTTAATAACTTCATAAATCGATCATAAACATAAAGTGGGGTAATGAAGCTCAACGCGTATCCTCATTAAATGCAAAATCATTTAGTCATAATTTTGGCAGTAAATGAAATTTGTATCAACTAGTACATATCAATATATTTCATTGCATTTTCTACTAAACCAGCTATTTGGAGGTTAGAACAAATTGAAATTGCGACCCGTAACAAGATGACTTTAAGCAACTGAGCATCACATTGTAAACTCACAGATCGAAGTAGAAAACCAAGTTCAAATGTTCAAATGTTCTATAAAAGTTGAAAGCTACTTCCTGAAAGTTAACTGATATTCAGAAGTTGGAAGATCTTTAAAGATACAGTGCGACAAACTTATTTGATCAGATGTAGAATAAAGCTCTAGTTTGCTCATTCCGCGGAACCCGTGTAACTGTTATGGCATGAAATCTTTCAAATGACATGAATGTGACAAGCCTAACTAAAGTTTGTTCACTCCATCCACCACCGTGACCATGCCACGCATAAAGTGAGTGTTCGGGAAACAATCCAATTTCTCACGGGCAGAAGAAGTCACCACAAAGTACACAACCTCGCACTCGAAACACGTTTCCCGTCGATACCGACAGGCATCTTCAGGGAATAGACCGTACCAAACGACGCAAAATAAAATTACGTCGTTTGTAAAAAAACCTTTACTTCGATAAGATTGACGAAGGACGTTATAAATTGGACTGTTTCCCGATCTCGGACTTTATTCGTGGTCTGGTAGCAGTGGCGCCTGGTGGGAGTTAAGATTGTCACATTCCGTGTTTCTTGGAAAATTTTCCGCCACAAAAGTCACACGGCTTCCGCGAATTTAGCAAATAAAAACTTATTCTACATCTGTCAAATGAATTTATGATTCAAGAAAATTATCGGTTCAGTAAGTGGCGGTGTTCAGTTGTCATTCAGTAGATAACTGTGTTATTTTTAGTGTAGGTATGATTGAGAATTTTATGCCCAAAATAACAAAAAAAAATGTAGTCGTGGAAATTTTAATCGCATTCGTACTTCATAAATTGACAGCGGATTGACGACACACGTAATAGAAAATAAACTTGCTACCGTCTCTGTAAGTTATTTGTATAAAAACTTTGAACAGCGCCTCTATTGGTAACTAAGAGAAACACATTTTAAGACCAAAAGTGTCATAGATTTCGACACGTAACTTACCGAACGTAATCTATACCAACTCATGGTAAAGACTCTGACGATTGTGTTAGTAACGTCAAGTATTATATTCGAGATCTCCAATATACGTAACGATGACGCGCACGGCGTAGACGGGATAATTCTGGATAACTGTTACGAAAGAAGTAAAATGTCAGAAAAATAACATGAAAATAATTTTACAGTTCACACTGTTTAGCATTTTACAATAAGTTCATTTCTGAGAAGAATGAACACAGAAAGAAATATCTCTTTATCTCTTATAAAGACGATACCTAGATGTATATAAAACTATAAGACTTGGTGAACTTCGTATCGTTTGACATTGATAGCTGCTGACAGTCTGAACAGGAATATAGGGAATATAAATTAGATTTTATTTCTATTTCCCTTCAATTTTCTTATAGCCATAATTTTCTATATATTATACAGATAATACGCCTCTTATTTGAAGAATTATAAATATTTAGATAGTAAATATTTATAATTTGAATGTTTAAGTAGTTTATGCCTAAAGTGCAAAATAGTCTATTGCTTCTTTGGACTGCTTTCAATGCATACATACACACTCTATGCATCAAATATGTAACATGCTAACACTTTTGGAAGTATATAGGTGTTAGCATGATACCTGAAAGCAGTATGACTGTTTGTGTTGTTGTCTGCTAAATCCATACTTATTTCATAAATGCGAAAGATTGTCTATCTGTTGCTCTTTTACAACTAAACCTCTTAACCGATTTTGATGAATTTTTATATACCTATATATAGTTAAAGATCCGAGTTCAAACATAGGCATTTTTTTTTCGAAAATCCAACCCCCAAAGGACTATAAAAGGAGATGAAACTTTATATGAAATACATACTACGTATACTACGTTTATTAAAATTGGTTTTACAATTAAAATTTGACAATTAATGCGATCAGTAGAAATAATTAGTACTGACTTTAATAATAACTTTTTATATGTCACGGTACAGTTTCTGATTTCCAATTCCATCCTATTAACAATGACTAATCGATCTAACTACTCAATATCGACAGATGCGGGTTGCTTCATTCAGAATCAAATCTATAAATTAATACGTGAAGCCAAAACTTTGGACCCCTTTTTACGAAAATAGCGCGGACGCAGGAGCAAAAAATTTGTCACACTTATAGTTTATGTGCAGGAGAAGTGCAGAACGCTAATATTTTTCAATAATAATGCTTATAAAGCATATTATAGCATTACATTATCAATAAATAAAAAACATTATCTACACTAACATGCATTTGACACACACAAACAAATATATTGATTATAACGATAAAAGATCACAGATGGCGCACTAAAAAGTTTGGAAACAAAGTAGTCGGTCTTGAGAAATGAAGATGGCGTTCTTATCAACAAGATATTAAAATTTATTATAGTCGAATTTCGACCAAAGGGCGACTACTAGTTTGTATAATTCTCTTATTGTTTGTAATTTAATATTAGTTCATTAGTGTGGGAGTGAAGTAGTGACTACTTTTCCAAATGTCGATATTAAGATCGTAAAGTTTCATTGCCAACATTGACGATTGGTTTGATGACGGAGCCATTACGCAACTCCGCAAACGCTGTACAAAGATGCTGTGTGAGTTTGGTATTTTTACACAATACAACGTTTTTGGCTTTTATATTGGCTCACTTTCAAAATATTAATATTGGATTTTAAAAAAATATATTAGATTTTTGATCTACAGATTTTTTATATTTTTCCTTCTAGTAATTCTGTTCAATTCATTCAAGAAGTTGTTTAGTAGGTGATAATTTCCACTTCAGAGAACTAAAAAAAATTCATTACGCACATATCCCAAATTGGTAGGCAGAGGAACAATCAGGATTTGACCCACGATTAAAACCTATCTCCAACCAGGCACATATTCAATTCAGAGCAAAATTTTTTTAATTAGATAATTCGAAAAACCACATTTTCTTTATGTTGCCCGCTCCGGGAATCTCCGGGAAATTAAACGTAGTACTAAAAATAAAAATAAGTAATCCCCTAAGTAGTCCTCTACAAAACCTAGTTTTTTTAAAATACAAAAAAATCACATAGAATTCTGTCATTCTGTTTCCAAAGTTATGATGCCACAGACACACAAATGCACACACAGACATATCAAACTTATAACACCTCTTTTTACTTTCTTGGGTTAAAAAATTGAAACCAAATGATGACAAACTTCTTAGCCAGAAACGCTTGTAGTTTGCATAAGGAATGCTGGATTATAAGTAACATTTTCAAATAACTCAACTAATGCGAAATTTAATTAGGAAAAAATGATATAAAATTAATTCAAGAACCTCAAGCTTAAAGTCTTTTGTATGTAAAACTTCGTAAAGGTGAAAAATCAATATGAAATGTTTAGAATTTTAGAGTTCATTGCAATGTGTGTGACGATATCCAACGCTGCTGAAATATTAAAAAAATAGATTTCTATATACCTATTATTCTACTGGTGCAGTTAGTCCCGTTGGTAGAGCTATGTAATAACTCCTTTGGACAATACTTAGCATCTTATTATTCTCCTGCCTTCACAATATGAGAGTACATTAGGGCTCGGTAGTTTTCTCTTTGGTGGACAGGATTATCACGTAAAAGGCTTGACATCCCTGCTTTAATGTAGCATCTCTTTTTATTTCTTTATAAACAACTAGCTGTTGCCTAGTTGCGCGTGGTTAATGGTCGCACAAGAACATTTTACGGGATAGATACTATCCTATATGTTAATCCAATTTACCATAAATGTGTGTGCCAAATTTCATGAAAATCGCTTTAGCAGTTTTTGCGTGAAGGTGTAACAGACAAACAAATTTATAATATTAATAGAATATGATTTCATTATGAGTTACAATTGGTAGTTTCAGTACTTCGTAATTTTTCTCCTAGTTTAACGTCAAAATATTTTGAATAATTAATTACCAGAACAAAAACATGAAGATATATTATTCAATAATTTACTGTAATATGTTGTGATTATGGACCATCGATCATTTTTCAGTTCTTTCTTAGAAAAAATTAAATTTAGATATTGTTTACCATCATACATCACCATCAAACGTTTACATGAATTTAGCGAAAGAAGATGACGACCATATTACGTGAAGTGTGTTCTGTGATATGTTATAAAATACGTAGAAGTGAAGACAATCTGTTTATTTTTGTTTGTTAATTTTATTTTAATAGTTTTCTAAAGTACTTACTTTTTAACGGACTCCAAAAAGGAAAAGGTGTATGTTTCATGTGTATTCGAGTGTATGTTGCATGTGTGTTACGCGATAATTCCATCAGTAAGAAAACGGATTTTGATGGTTGTTTATTTAAAAAAATAGTTCGTGATTCCTCTGTAATTCCATATTAATTTGATCATACTCAGACTAGTAGTTTTTGAGTTATATATCAACATGAACAAAAAAATATTAAATATAACTACTAATAGGATATTGGCAAAATTTATATGGGACCATTTTTGGAATCATTTGCTATTTTTCGATGCAATTTGGTTGGAATTGCAACTGAATGAAACTGTTGGATGCAGTTATTAGAGTTTTACTGGGCTTATTTTACTGTGATTATTTTATTCACTTCTAACATATTTTGTGATCTAGCGCTAAGGAGAGTAAATTTACGCAAGAGGCAGGTTTTTGATGAAATATGTATATATTACTTTAAATATATTTGGTCTCGACATAAAAATAGCTCCGTTAAAAAAAAACTCTACTTCAAAGCTAAAAAGTAAAAAATAATAAAGATTTGATATTTATTAATATTATTACTATAATTCCTATTATTTTAAACTATTGTAACTATTATTTTTTATAATTTTTTTATTACTGATATAATTTATTTTAACAAAAATAGACATCGGGATAGGTGAAAGTAGATAAGAAAATGCTCATAGAATAAAAACGATTGGGCCTAACTGAATCATTTTTTATGGGACCTATTAGAAACTATTCCGCATCAAACAAAAAAGGATTACGTAAATCGGTTCAGAAACCTCGGCGTAATCGGTGTACATACATAAAAAAAATATACCGGCCAAATTGAGAAACTCCCTGTTTTTTTGAACTCATGACGCATTTAACTAACGATATGATTTCGGAAATTAATTGTTTTTTATTTATTTCTCAAGTATATAATGGGGTCATCACCCCTTGAAGCTTTAATCACGATAATGTCTTTCGCTTGGCATTAGTCACAAATTCTAGAAGAGTATCAAGTATAAAGAAATATAAGAAATCTTTAACAAAGCTGTAACCGAAAATACACAATCGGGAAAGTTTTAATGAGTCTCTGTTTTGTTTCGATAACACTCGTAAAAGCCGAAGAATACCCACAGTCTAGTCATCGTTTCGAATAATATCTTTCACAACATTAATCTTAAAGTTAGTTTAAAAGTCAATAATATAAATCGTCACATCAGGCTGAGCCTGTTTGTGATTCACGATTATTGGCCGATACAATATTAATAATCAATCCTAATCCAAAACTTACTGTCCAAGATTGATATTTTGATCCATTTTTATGTTATCGCTTGCCAATAACATATCTGTGGACAGGATAAATATGGCAATTAGATATAGGATAGGCCAATGGATACGCAGCTATCTAGATTGCTTGAAATCCATCTTTAGAGATACATTATTAATATTGGCCGATATGTGAATATTAGATCACAGAAATTTGCCTACGGCCATAAGAAATATAATATTATAAAAGTACTGGAAAATCAATCAGCGATCGAAACGAAACGTTTACTACTCTTAATTCTAGTCTTTTCTAGTCTTTGACCTTCTTACCTAATAATGAGTTTATTGGCATATTTGTCTTTTTAACCGATTCTTAAACAGGGAGCGAGCGAATTGATTTATCAATTGATTTATCAATTCGCTCGTCACTCGCTGTCTTGTAGTCGAGGTGTTAGGCCTATAGTCGAAGTCTACCGGCAACCCTATCCTCCGGAACGGAACATGATACCATCCTTATGGATTAAGCAATAGGTAAGGCGGTGGCGTCCATAAACGGACGAGTTGCAGCATGGAACTCTACCACCAGTAGTCTTGTTGGTAATGACCTATGTACCTTTGCTCACCTCTTGTGAGCTGCCTGGCAGGAAGGAAGATGGTATACTCCACACAAGAGGCCCGGATCAATACGTGGAACCGAGACCAGCAAGAGGGGTTCTTTTTTCAAAGGTAGGCCATGATATTCCCATATTAAATTTATAAGAATTCGACTAGTGGTTTTTCAGATTTACATATTAATGCATAACTTTCATCTTCGTTGGCATCATCGATGATGATATCGTCAACATACACGAAAATGTATGCATGCAACATTACCACAGAGGCGATAATTAACCTGTCCCAGAATTAAATAAATTGTTACTCAACTGTATCACATACGATTAGGAAAACATTAAATACGAATGAATACAAACATATACAAATATACGTATTCGTTAATCGAATAGGTTAATCAACGTTTTTAAAATTGTGTCAGGTCATTTTAAATTCCATCCAGATCGTATCGCGGTATTTTTTATAGATATGACTAATAATGTAAGTAGTAAATATCTTAATACACATCCAAGGTATTTGGATTACATATTATGACGACTCTGGATCAGAATGTTTTTATATTTAAAGAGCAGACTGGAAAACGAGAAAAATATTTCCAGCTTTACAAACCGTTTTAAAGGTTTTTCAGGGTTGCGTAACCGAATCGCGTAGAACGGAACCCTTATAGATATGAAAGTTACGTCTGACTATCCCTATGTCACTCAGTCTATACACACATACATAAGGATCATTTTACAGCCACTTAATTACCGGACCATTAGGACTACTCAGTTTAAACTTGGTGTGTAGATGTAGATGTATTCCACAAAGTGCGGTAATTGTTCTTTAATGTATCCTATGAACTGCTAAACGACATTTATACAAGTATAAAAAATGTGTAACAAAAATAAAATTACATGTATAATGAATTGGTCTAAATACTCAGAAATGATTTCATACTAATATTATAAAGAGGAAAACTTTGTTTGTTTGTTTGGTTGTAATGGAAAGTTTAAAAATCTACTGGACCGATTTTAAAAATTCTTTCACCATTCGGCCATTCGGCCTCAGGTTGGCAACGCACTATTACCACCTTTGGTGTCTCTAGGTGGCGTGAATTTTTTACCAGGTGTTTATATACCTACCCCATTCTATAAAAATAATTGGGATAAATTATGAAGAATCTTCAGAATTCTTAGCAATTTTTTGATTGCTTGTTTGATCTTTCCGCAGGAACTCGTTAGTGGCTAGTGTTGTAGTTATTGCGGCAGAAATAGATTAGAAACAGGAGCAAAAGAAGATATTTCTAGATTACTTCTATCTACTATTCATTCACTCATTGAGCATCATTTAATTAGTCGAATTTATTCAGGGCCACTTGATTAAAAAGCAAGATGTGTGTTTAGACAAAATGGGAGTATATTACAATACAATGGGTCCCATATCCGACGTACAGTCGTCTCCATAATTGCGCCACATGTGCGTCATAATAATAAAGTATTTGCTTGCCATATTATAAGATATAATTAGGATATCTATGTATGTGATCAACGAAAAACAAAATCCAAACGAATAGGCTGAAAAATGAAAAATGACAAAAGTGAGTGTTCAAGTATTATGTAACACAATTTTTAAAGATTGTTAATACAGACAGAAAGACTCGCATTTGTAATATGATATTAGTATGGATTCGTAAGCCATATTATCGAACTATCTGTTTACGGAGATCACGTACGAAACAGTCAAGATTGAACTATGAAATCATTATCATTTTATTATTAAGATAAATAAAAGAATAAATATAAAATGAAAAAAGAATTGTCGTGAACAATAAAAAGTTAACAATAATAATAACAACGAAAAGCACGAATCCGAACTCTGAGTAAAAAGAACACTTTATTTAGCACAAGGGATTAAACGTGGCGTTAAAACATCACATTTTGAAAGAAATATATTTTGCACGATGCTTTTAACATTTCATCCACCGCTTAGTTTTTAAATCTGTGTCATAAAAACTGGTGTTTCAAAAACACGTGTGAACATATATTTGGTAGATCGTTTAGTTCATTTTAACGTTTTTTTAATGTGCGGTAAAGAGTAAATAGCCTTTGTGAATGTGTGTGTGAATTGTGCGTTCAAGAAAAGTCTATTACTACCTCAGCGTGCTATGCAGGTGTAAAGATAATGAGTTCGGTATTTAAATATTCAAAATTGGGAGAAATTTCAAAAGTGAATAAGAACTTTTTTGAAAAATATAAAAAAAACTGCTAATTATCCTTCTGCCTTTAAAATGTTTTCTGTTGTTTTAAAAATTATTGCAGTATTGATTTAAAAAAAAAAATATAGAGATAAAATTTTGACGTGCAAACTATATTATAACTTAACTTGAACTTAAGTTATTTCACTGTCGTCTGCTATTGACAGAAGGGAAGAGCCCTTGAGAAAATACCATAGCGTTTAAAAATACATCCTAAATATTAAAAATGCGAAAGTTTGTATGTATGGATGTATGGATGTATGGATGTTTGTTACTCTTTCACGCAAAAACTACAAAGCCGATTACGATGAAATTTGGTATGCAGGTAGCTGAAGACCCAGAATAACATATAGGCTACTTTTTATCCCGGAGTTTCCGCGGGATTGGGACTTACGCGGGTGAAACCGCGGGGCGCAGCTAGTGTTAAATAAAAAGCCGGGCATATGCAGCACAGCACTATATCACCAGTAGATAACATTTTGTGCTTAATAGTACTTAATGATGTAATTTACGAGTAACTTCACATCCAATATGTAGAAAGCTTTTATTCCTTCCGTTTACGTAATTTCCGTTTAGGATCCAGATCTTATTCTATACTTACATATAAAATATAAAGCTCTGTATCGACATTGGCCGGTATTTAAAAATATACTACGTACTTGCTTATATTATCTTATACTATATAAAGCTATTTATTACTATAAGGCTTGGCACCGACTTGAAACCTATTAAGTAAATGGCACATATAAATAATAGGTACCATAATATATAATTAATATTAAATCTTTATAATTTTTTACTTTTCAGTTTTGAAGTCGGTTTTTCTTGCCATAGTTATTTTTATTTAAAACTTTTTAGTTTATTGCTAATATGTTTTAATTTAATAAAAATGGACATCGGCATAGGTGACTATAAAAAAATGCTCATAAAATACCTCCCCTCCCTCCCTCCTCCCTGAATAAAATTTTTGGGGCCAATTCAAAACTATTCCGCATCAAGCAAAAAACTACGTAAATCTATTTCGATACGAATTGAGGACCTCCTCGTTTTTTTTAACTCGGTTAAAAATACATTTATAATGGTTCTTTGGTGGCGGTATCTAGATTTGTTTTTCGGTTTTCTGGTACCACTTTGCTACACACCAACAAAAAGTAGAAAACATATTTTGATTTAGTCTTCACAATTACAAGTATATGTTATGACATAGAATATAGTCTATATTTTATCCAAATCGGTCAAGTAATGGCAAAAAAGAACGAGTAGTAGTTTGGTGCTGTATATAAGGTGCAACAAAGGGATATAAGGCCAATGATTCAAAGCTTAAAAGGTAAACACTGAGACAAATACTTTCGCTTAGACTTAACTACGGGTAATTGCTAATTAACAGCAAATAATTAAAGACGAATCGGTATGGGGACGTTTGGTAGATGGAACGTAGTTTTCTCGTCATGTAGAAAGCCTACATTATTTTAAAGTTAATGGCGGCAGAAACATAAGGGCCACTGCATTATTTATATGTGGCGGTTCCTGCAGCTGCCGAAGTTTTTTACTTTTTTAACACGAAACAGGATAGGTTAAGGTCAAGCATTGAACTCCTATATAAAATGCCTCCCTTTGTTCAATGTAGGTATTCCTAGTTTCAAATTTTCTTTTACAAAACAATTACTTATAGAATTACACTTAATGGCAACAAACTTAAGTTATATTCCATTTAATTTTAGTTTTTGGAATTGGCGTTAGCATCTGCCATTAGTCAAGCATCATGTTGCACGATTTATCAAAATCGTTCTTATTTTTTTCAAACTAATCATATAAATCGTCTTAGAAAAGTCATGTCAGGGTTTGCGGTAAAACGGTGACCTCCTTACTCAAGCTTATGTAGTGAGATTTATCGGCTATAAGGGAATACGCGATAGGTAGATTATTTCTTCTTGAATACTTCACTTGTGCACTTTAACTAACTTTACTCGACACGACATTCAGTAATTACGAGAAACTCTGACCATCTTTTTTCTCAATGCCGCCAAAATTTTAATTCCAATTTTTTTTGATCGAAAATCGGATATATCAAAGTATGTTGAATATTTAAGAAGAAATTGGAAGATATTAGATAATGTCCAGGTGCATAAACCGAAAGGTTAAAAACAAACAAGATTAAATTGGAGATGTCTTTGTACTAAGTAAAAAAAATTACCATTTTTTAAAAATCTTGAAAGAACAAAGACTACACAGCGATTGAGAATCGCATTTATAATAGTAACAAAGTAAATAAAAATACCTTCGAAACGTATTTTAAAGTGCATGAAAAGTTTAAGAATAAAAATTAATTTTGTAACCGAGCTCACAAAAACGAGGAGGTTCTCAATTCGGTCGGTATATTTTTTTTTATGTATGTACACTGTCATATGATTTTACTACTTCTGTCATAGTCGGGGCCAAGTCAATTTAATACTTACTTCAAATATAATTATTAGTTTAAGGCTTGGCCCCTACTTCAAATCTAAACCTAAAGGTAGTATAAAATTAATATTAAATATTTATTGATTTTTAGTTTTGAAGTCGGTTTTTATTAACGTCGTTATTTTTATCTTATTAAGGGTTAACAGGTTATGTCCTTCTTCAAACACACCACCTTATAAGGCTACCGCGTCGGGCCTTTATCTGTTTGTTGAGCTCATAAATGGAATGCGTTGCTTTTGTACTGGAATTCTATTGTCCTATTTACTTTATTATGACATGATATAACAATGTCAAGCAAAATAATAATGTTTATTTTTTTAGGGTCACAAGTCAAAACAAAGAAACAAATAGCTTTTTTTGAAGTTTTAATTTAAAATGTTTGTTTAAATTAGGAATTTAATTTCTTAATTATGCTTGTTAGAATGTAAAGTTTTAAATATTTACAAAAATAATCGCATATAGCATAATATTATTTATTTGAAATTTGGAATGGATATAGTTAAAAATCGGGTTCAAACATTTATTATTTTATTGTATAATAGAAAAAATATTAATGCTAATTATCCTACAAAATAGCTTTACTACAATACAACATCTAAATATAAAAATCTCAACATAAAAAGCACTTACTTACTAATCATAAAACAAAGAGAGTAATAAAAAGAATACGGGTAGAAATATCGTGCGGGTATCTTTTATATTTTTAAGTTGGATTGTTTTCCCCTTACAAATAATGGATTTGAGTAATTGAATTTCATTTTAACCCTCCTTTGGTTTCTGTAACGAAAGCTTATATTTAATAAAATAAGTGCTGGTAGTAATAACAAAAAACCTACAATTGTAGTTTTGTTTGTAGTTCTGCCATTCAAATACCAATCAATTAACTTCCTATTATAAACATAACATAGAAAATTATGAATACAAATATTAAAATTCGATACAATCTGAGGATAAGGAGGAAGGAAATAACTTTTAAGTAATTGAACAACAAGATCAGAAGTGTTTTTCTGTTCACCTCTATAAAAAATCAAATATAGAGTTTGTTCTGTAGGAGATGATTTGGAATAGATATTGGAATTTGAATTGGAAATTATTTTGTTTGGATCTTTTGAAAGTTTATTCTAGAGATAAATTTTATATATAAAAATTAATCCGTATTTCCTTTCATCATCGCATCACGCCTAAACGGATGGATCAATGTCATAAAAAAGAAAAAAAAAAGAAAATCAACATTCATGATACGGACAGGTTAACGTCTGTTGGCTTGACATTATCTTAAAAAAAATCTTAATATTTCGAAATATGAACATACTATCTGTCAACTTCTAAACCAAGCTCTTTAAAAAATTTTATTTACATCTTAGTTGTATTCGTACGTAGACAGGGTAGGTCGTTAGTTTATTAAAAAGAAAAAGCAATACTTCATTTGTACGCATGCGTAGAACGTCACCAAGGTTTTGGAGGTTATCAGGGATCAGAGGAGGCAAGATTGCGTCAAAGATGGTAATGTCGGCCTGCTTTATGCTCTCGTAAACTACCTAAGTGGTTTTGCTTTTATTTTTTTCAGCCGGCTGTAGACAAAAATGTTTTAGAGTATATATTACGTGAAAACCCATTTGTCCAAACAACTTGGCGGACAATTTTCTGTAAGGAAATTGTATTTAACCAATTTTTAGTAATTGTAATTATAGTTACTCCACAGCCGTAATGCTTTCAGACTATGCTTATTGACCATTGAGTGAAGTCACCTAATTCGTGTTTAGCAGCTAGCACGAGCCCTTATCGAGAAGTTACTCGAATCTTTGTTATAAAAATTTCATCGTCAAAGTTATCGTATTCTATAAAATGAATGAAGATTTGTTTAAGTCTACTCGTAAGACATATATAGTTATGATATTCGTAAACTAGAGTGATTGAAGGTGATGAAGAGGTCTGTTGTCTTTATTCTGGAAACCTATCCATAATATCCAGGTTACTCTGCATATGTAGATGTCCAGTGCCCAGGATGCCAGTCAATTGTAGATAGCAACTGGCTACTCTACCCTCCGAACTGGAATAAAACAGACTTATTTAACCTATGCTTGGCGCTTACGAGGTGCCTGGTTGAAAGGTAGATGGTCTATTATACTTAACAGACCCGGACTAAAACGGAAAAACAGTCTGTACCTACATGAAAATGTAGAAGCTATTTTCGTTCAACTTTATTAAACAGTGTTTAGTGTTTATCTTTTAGTTCTTACTCAGAAAAAATAAACTAACTTTGCCGCTATATCTCGGATTTTGGTTATTGGATCGATTTATGTATTTCACATTTTTATTGTAATATAACTAGCTATTGCCTGCGGCGTTGCCCTAAGCAGGGTTTCGATAGGAACATTTTTTCGGGATAAAAACTATCCTAAGCGTTAATCCAAGTTATCCACTATGCGTATATCCAAATTTCATGAAAATCGGTTTCTTAGTTTTGCGTGAAGGAGTAACAAACAAACAAACATATAAATTTCGCATTTATATTTTTGTACGATTTATCGATAAAATATTCACACTCGATGTCGACAGGTGTCCCTTGCTAGACGACAGCACCATCGGCGATGTACCGTACAGTTTCCGAGTCAGTGGTCACGAACAAACGCGATTGGTCACAGCGATGACGACCAGTATAGTTAGACACTGCTCTACTGTTCCGTGTTATTATAAAACTGTCATGTTCTATTACATACAACTAATATATAAATGATAATTTTAAAAGAGCAGTAGCCAGTAAAACTACAAAACCGACTTCGATTGCAATAATGATGTCTGAGAAGACCAATTTTAATATTTACCTCGATTTTAATAGGATTTCATCATCAGATACAGACTTAGTGACAATGGGATTACCTCGAAAGTACTTTCGAAACCAAAAATAATTTTAAAATATTTTAGGACTGGGATTTTATCTCACTAACTCAAGAAGTTCTCATAGGAAAGGGATAAAATTCAAAATGTAAATTGTGTAGTTTAAAGCGTACACTGATATTATTCATTTGTACAGATTGTTCCGTATTTTTTTCCAAGTCAAAAGTTTTATAGTTTGAAATTACAGACATACCTATCAACACTAAGTGACCAAATAACTAAAAATCCGGAATGTACGGACAAATTAGAACGTAAAGGTCATCTTATATATGCATCCATATCTTCACGTCAAATCCCCTGTATGGTAGGTAGAGAACATGAAATGCAAAGTGAACGAAGTTCACCGGGTCGGCTAGTTAGGAATATGTTTGATGCGTATATTATAAATAGCAAGTGTGTATCTACTTGTTTTATTGTCTCATATATTTAAATTCGCTGAACCAACTACTCAACCGATTTTAATCATTCATTCTCTGTAATAAGGTAACATTAACCAAAGAGTATAATAATATACCTACACTCCTATATTATATTAATATAACATTATATTAATATAACATCTTTCAATATTCTGAAACGTGACATAAAAGCTCGTTCTGTTTTAAATATGACAAATATACAAATTTAAATGAAAGAACAGGGGTTCCTACACTTGTTCCTAGTATTATTAATAGAATAGTATATGCGGGGTTAATTGTTGAACAAACATAATATGTATGGAGTAAAAACTTCGTTGTCAAGTCTATTTGTTCTCAGCTATTAATAGCAAGAAGTACCACGTATGTTTACTCAAACATTTTTTTAAAGTTATTCAATGACATTCACAAATGAATTCACTAGCTAATCTTTTGCATTTTTTTGTTTTAATTATACACAGTTTAAATGGCAACGTAACGAAAAATGCAACTATGAATACTGTACAGTGTATATGATAGAAATGCATATGTACTTGGAATTATGTCTCGAAAATTTCATGATTTTTTTCAATACTATCTAACGCATCTATATTTTTATTTAATAACTAATAAATAGCACATTTTTACTAGAAAAAGCAATGTAATAAAGCAGCGTGTTAGGTCGGTACTTATAGCTCGCAACGGGCGGCTTAATGCATGTACTTTATTCGCTATATATGTCGGGGCTGAAAAACTGCTAAATATTTAACCATTTGTTTCCAACAAAAACTGTAAAAGGATGTTTGAAGTCTGATATGTATCTAAACTACCACACGAGTTTTTGTTACGGTGTCAAATACACCCTGTATATCCCGTGGAATTTGGACTTTCTTTAATTCTTTGTAATAGTTAAGATGATAAATATAGTAATTATGTTTGTTCAGAAATGTTTGCTTTCTTATAACGGGGAAAGGGCAAGTGGGCATAGCATCTGGTAGTTATAGATATCTTATATCTATATGATATAAGCTATAGAATAAACCTCGTAGGCTGCTTTATCCTCAAAGCGAAATATGCCAGTATTAAGAACTTACATTAAGGCGACAGGAAAGCAAAATTTGTGATGAGTACTGTTTAAGATAAATAACATAAATTGACTGTTTTGCACAGGATAACATCAGTCTCTCAACATTTATATGGATTTATTACAACTTATTATTTAATGAATTGTAATAAATTCGTTGATTCCTTTTCAAAATAATCAAAATTATATTTGGGTCAGTTTATTTGATCCGTTGTTTGTAAGATACCTCTGTGCTCTGGTGTCGGACTTGACTTCTTGAGGTCCCGGGTTCCGATCCCGTTCCCGGCAGCAAAAAAGATTTAGGAAATGTATATTTTCCATTTTCTAATAAAAGTAACGTTGCCCGGGATTGGATATGTGCCCAGTTGGCGATAGGTTTGCCACCTTCCACTGGCAGTCCCACAATGTGATTTGTGGGACTTAGTGTCTTCGGCTAGTCGTGGGTGCCCTGGTTGTGCCTCTGCATACCATTTCGGGGATATGGGCGTAAAGATACTTTGTTTGTAAGGACGTAGTACCTATTTTTTTCACGTTTAGCTTTGAATGTTTGTTAGAAATACGTTCCTCTTTGTCTTTGAATACCCAAGTAGAGCTATGAATTAGTTATGCACTTAGCAAACCGCTCTACCTTAAGTTAAACTGGTGTTTATAAATGCATAGAGTTTGTTTCCACTATGCAGCTTGACACATGCGGTGATTCCCTTTCTGTTCTCACCGGGAGCAATTTGCCGTTGTTAATATGTGAGCAGACAGTTCAAAAATAGTTCCCGGCCCCCACACGAGTGAGTTACAGAGGACGCGATGAATTACTACGTCCTGTAGTTTTAAGGCTAAGGATGACATTTTGTTTTTTTTTGCTAAGAATGGCCAATACCTGCTTGCATACTGTCTAATTTTAAGTAAATTACAAATTCAATAATGTTCTTCTTTATGACATAAAATAAAGTCTTAATTTAATATAGTCACTATTTTTTTATTGATTTGAATACGTATTTAATTTACTGTTTCTTAAAAGAATATTTTTTATAATAATAGTAATGTAACGAAATAAGTCTAAACGCCAAATTCTTACATTAAGAACGTCATTAATAACCCGAAAAGATCCATTTTGTTTCATGATTTTGGTTGAATTTAAATATTTTTACATATATTTTGAAATTCTCACTCAACATGGAGTGCTTTATCGACTAACTTTGTTATAGAGCCATAAATTTAACGTTATAACTGCATCACTTTTAAATAAGAAAGATTTGTTCAATAAAGGTCAAAATTTAAAAATTATAACATATTAGGTACAAACAGTACTTTTTCTTAACATTAACTTATGTTTCCAGATATTAGTGTTAAAATTAACAAACATGGGAAACCACTTCAGTTTCAACATATTAGTAAAAGATTTGTTTGAAAACTTAATTTTGTTTTTAAAAATTTATAATAAAACAACTTTGCCCGACATTTGATAAGTTGACGGTGGGCAATATTTGCTACCATTACCAACAAGACCACTGGTGGTAGAAAGATGTGCAGCAACTTGCAGGGTAGGGATCTACCGCTTTATTTATTTCTGCCTCCATTATGTTATGTATTTATGTTATTATGTTATGTTATTATGTTTCGGTTGGGAGAGCAGGGTCGCCGGTAGACTTGCACATTAGTTTTAACTTCCCGGTCACAGGGCAGTGACCTATATCATTTATGGTGTACCCATAATTATAGTCTATTGTCTTTTACCATCAGCAGAGCCGTGCGTTTGTTCGTCGTCTAGTGCCATAAAAAACTTATAAGACTGAAAAGTTACCTATGTTACAGAGACCTTACTACGAGCTTACGGCTCGTCTCGTTTAGCTGGACTCGCTAGCGTCTTCGTAAATTATTTGTATGAAAACTTTGAACAGCGCCTCTATTGATTATAGTTATAAGAACAATTTTTTTAGACCAAAAGCACTTTACATTTGGATACGTCAATTTCCGAAAGCAATCTATACCAACTCAGGGTAAAGGCTCTGATTGTAGCGTAATAACTTTTACCTTATCAAAATCGCCTTAAGGTACAGTACTACTATTTAAATTATACGCATCGGCTTCACACTTTTTATTCTTTTTACACATTATACTTTTATTGTTAAATTGGCTGACCTAATCTAAATTTAAGCGAAATTATTAATTATGTAATAACAACTCTATATAGGTAGATATCTTTAAAATACATTCGGATTTCCGAAGCTTGATGAATATAGCTAAAGCGCAAATTTTAAATAGTAATATAAACAATCTTGTGCAAATTAGTATTCCATACTGATTATATTATATGTTTCAATAAAAAATGATATTTACTGAACTATTGAACCTATCATCGAAAGCTTTCATGTTTATCAAGTTTTATTAAAAATAAGCGCAATTTTAACTCTGTTTAATATTGAAATTAAGTGTGAACTAACATTGCTTTTACATCTTTCAATAACTAAACGTCCATATTTAATATTTCAAAATATTCTCAGTAGTGGAACCATTCATGAAATTTTATTTATAATCCATAAATAATGCAATGAACTTAAACTATAGTTTATATCTGGCTGGCTGGGGCTGGCTGTTCCAGTGAGTTTTGTTTTTCCGTCCTAACAAGAACTTTTGTAATCCGCGACGGAAAAAGGGGTCTTACAAGATTGATGTGTCTGTGTAAGTGTCTGTCTGCTGTAGTATCATAAGTTTTAAACAAATTGACCGATTTCGATGCGGTTTTTTAAAACTGACGCGATTTAAATGGTTCTTTACTATAATATATTATGTAGGTTAGGATTATAATGTTAAATATGAAGCTAAGTGTACTCTAATTATAATGATTACATATTAACATAATATTAATATAAAAACATAATAATTCAATGTAATATTACATTAAAAAATATGCGCTCGCTGACCGCATTCGTAACAGTGAGATCCGAGAAAGAGTGGGATTGAAAGAAAGTGTTGGTGTTAAAATGCGAAAGGGCATGCTCCGCTGGTTCGGGCATGTGGAAAGAATGACAGATGAAAGATTGACAAAGCAGATATACAATGCAAATGTGGATGGATGTAGGTACCCGGGGAGACCAAGGCTGACATTTCACGATCAGATCAATCGGATATTATCCGAGGATGGTGTCAAGAGTCTCCGAAACCGGCGTGTTTGTATTAAAAGGGTAATGAATGTGAAGGAAGCAAGACAGGTTTGTCAGGATCGTGAGGTTTGGCACTCGATACTCTCTGCCTACCCCGTAAGGGACTTGGCGTGAAGATATGTATGTATGTAAAAATATCAAGTATTTTATAAGAATGAAGAATTATCCTCCTAAAATGTCTCTGTACATTCGTACAAGAACTTCCTGTCCCGAACGACTATCATGTTATTCACCATTTACAATTGACTGCAATACTCGTTGAAACGGTTTTAAAAATAAACCCATGTCCTGATACTGATATAGAACGACGCGTGGACCATTCCACTATTGTTGAAAGATTATGGACTCTACAACTGGAGTTTATGGATAAGTTTACTCTGAACTTGTTCTTTAATAACTTTACTTGCTTTATGTGAAGAAATTACTAATAACCCAGTGGTTAAACAAGTGGACTTTAACTTCAGCTTCTTGTATGTTTACCGTTTGCAGTCAAAGAAATTTTGGATTAGGCAAAGTTCATTTAGGCAAATTTAATTTTTAATCAAAAAGATTTAAGCAAAGGAAAGAAATATTATGTTTAAGAGGAAACAAAAATAGGTGGCGAGTATGAAGTGTTTATTGGTTTTACCTACTAATTAAACAATTAAACCCTATCATTTTGCTTTAAATATTAGCAGAGTTTTACCACCTCTTTGGTCGAGGGGCTAGCGTACTCGTAACGTCTCCAATCAACCGCGAGGCTCGGGTTCGATTCCCGTAGGGGGCAGGCATTTATGTGATGAGCATTTAGATGTCTGTTTTACCGAACTTGGGTGTTTATTAAACTGATTCTGGTATTTATTCATCTGTTCCTACGTATTGGAATCGTTGATTAACACCCATAATGCAGGTATACATATAATTAGATTGCTCTGGGGTCAGACTCAATTTGTGTAACTAATCCAGGGATATTTAAAACATTACCATTGCAATTTTTTTAGGTCTGCATTTTTAGGTCCTTTAGAATTGGACCTAAGTCATCTGGTCATGATGGTATAAACGCTGGCTCTACACTTTATTATTTCATTCACGCATACTGTATTACAACGTCAATTCTATATTTTTTAATAGTCAATGAATAAAGAAACATCTATTTAACATCGATTATGCAAGCGGTATTTGTGACGAATTTATATAATAACTAGCGGCCGGCCCCGGCTTCGCACGGGTATAAAATATACATAATATAAACCTTCTACTTCAATCACTTTATCTATTGAAAACCGCATCAAAATCCGTTGCATAGTTTTAAAGATTTAAGAATACAAAAGGACATAGGTACAGAGGAAGCGACTTTGTTTCATACTATACCTACCTAGTGATTCTATAATCTACCAACGTATTGAAAGCGGCTTTTACTGAAAACACTCGATGGACAATAAGGTTTTTCAAATAAAGTATATACCTATATTAATGTTACAATTATACCTACTAAAACATAAAATATTATTAGAGATATGCGTAGAATAGATATATAATGTTTTATATAGGCAAATCATAATAGCGATAGTAATGAGAGAGTTGTATGGACAACAAAATGAGATAGACACGCGGAACGAACAACTGCACTGGGGCGTAACGTCGGGTTCAACGTCCCCAGTCCCGTTTTATCTCATAAACGGGTATCAGATGAAATGCACTCGTTACGTAACAGATAAGAGGGTGGATGGGTTGAGAGCACTCAAATTAATCACCTCTTAATGTGGTCTTATAAGAATATCTCAATGTTCCAGTCACTATGTATACATTAAAGTCACTCTTCACCTTTGTCATTTGTATGTAAACCTTTTAAGCCATGCAACGATTTTGATATGGTTTTCACGTTACATAAATCGCCTCTGTGGTCTAGCGGTCCGACGTTGGACTTGACTTCTAGAGGTATATTTAAATTTTCTAATAAAGTTAATATTGTTCGGGGTTGGATATGTGCCCGGTTGACGATAGGATTGCCACCTTATCACATTGCGGGACTTAGTGTCTTCGGCTAGTCGTGGATGCCCTAGTTGTGCATCTGCCTACCTCTTCGGGGATATGGGCATGAAGATAGTTACTAATGAAATTAACATTTCCTAAAAAGGTTTAGGATTTTATATTACTTTTCGTTCGTTATTCGTACCTAGGTAGGTATCGTACTTTATCCGTGAGAAGCCCGTCTGTTTGGCTAGCAACGCAAAAACTTTCTAAATACTTAATAACATACTATAAAATACGAAGACTGTGTCTATGTAAAAGATATTTAAAAAAATATTTTTTGGTGTTTTTGTTTATTGTCAGTTTGTTTTTTACCACAACTATTATATTACTTTAAATCGCGTTACTACCAACTGAAGAATATATAGGAATAATAGCCATCCTACAGAATATAAAGCCACATTGTACCAAAGTTGTTGCAATATTTTTAATTAAAGTAACATTGTAGACGCTAATAGCTTCGCGAGCGAAGTCACGGCCGTGGCCATACTTCCATTAATGCGAAAATCTGTCCGTCTGTTACGCTCTCACGGTTGAACCGCGGGACCGATTTTAATGAAATTTTAGTATCATCATCAGCAGCCACAAGTCACGGTCACCAGACGCTTGCATCCAGTGACTCCCCGCAACTTTGACCAGATCAACAGTCCACCGTGTGGGAGGTCGTCCAGCACTACGTCCTCCGGTGCGGAAAATTTTAGTAAGCATGTAAAGACCCTAGTTCAAACATATGCTACTTTTTTCAAACATCAACCTCTAAAACACTAACGGTGGATTAAAGTTTCTGAAAACATTTATTATTTGCCAACGTATTCTCGGGTAAACAGCCATGTGTTTAAAAATTGGGTATCAAATAAATACACACATTACGTAAACGATAAGATAAGGTAATATCCGCAATGTCCTATTCTCTACTTAAATGTTTCTATTTTGGAATTGTTGTTTGTACCGCACCATAAAAATAACTGAAAAAAAGTATCTACACGCCCATAGCCCCGAAGAGGTAGGCAGAGGCACAACCAGTGCACCCACGACTAGCCAAAGACACTAAGTCCCACAAGCCTATCGCCAACCGGGCACATCTCCAATCCCAAGCAACATTTTTTTATTGGAAAATTCATAATTTTCTTTTTGTTTCCCGACCTGGGATTCAAACTCGGGACCTCATGAAGTTAAGTCCAATACCTGGACCGCTGGAAAATAACTGAATATCTTAATATATAAAAATTTCGTGTCACGTTGTTTGTCCGTGATGGACTTTTAAACTATCTAACTGATTTCAATCAAATTTGCACACCGTGTGCAACTTAAAAAATAGGAGAGTTTACATCTCAATTACAGGCAGCTATTAATAAAATAAGTTACCATTAGTCGGATAGAGATCAAATGGTAACTGGATTACTGGTGGTAGAGTGCTTTACATCAACTTACCCGGGTAAGGATCCACCGACTTACCTATTCCTACCGGCTACCACTATAATGACTCCATGTTCCGGTCTGGAGGGTAGGGTATGTGGTATAACTGCACAATTGGCCTAACATACAGGCCACAGGCAGCGACGAAATTGTAACAACTATGGTGTCTATAGGTCATGGTTGTCTCTTCCCATCAGAAGACCCACACGCTTGTTCGATGACCTTTTACAGAAAAAAAGGTCATCCATAAATAAACATTAAAACTGTTACATCAAAATTAATCTAGTAGTAGAAAGAAAGAGTGCGTACGCTCGTAGTATATTTGTAAAATACTTAAGATATCCGAAGAGAACAGACGATTTAGTATTCGGGATAAGCCATTTTTTTATATAAGTATGTATTATTCAGCGAATTGTTTATCGCTTAAATAAATGAACGAACAAAAGAAGAAAATCGCAATATAATTCACATCACTACATATAAAACAAAGTCCCTTTCTGCTGTCTGTCTCTATGTATGTGGGAAGTTGGGACGGGTAGCTAGTATTGCCCGGTTCACAGGAACCTAACCTGGTTCGGAAGGAAATTCAGAAACGAGTCGTTTTGATTACGGATAGTAGTAGAATTAGTTAGAAACGGTTGCTCGTTTTCGACAGTTAACTCTGACCATTTTTTTTTAAATATAAGTGACGCTCCGTTAATTTTGAGCAAACTACGAATGGTTGTACTTACGAATTTCGTCAATTATAGGAACCGGGCATAAATATTTGTACGGAAATTTTATCAACGAAAATGTCGAGGAAATTTTATTTTCACTTTTTTCTGGAACGCTGATTGTATTGTCATTCTATTTCGGTCTCAAGGCTGTGACATCTTATGGATATCAAATCGGGAACAATTTTCCTCATTTAAGAAACTCGTGTATAATAAATATATCAATATTATTTAGCCTTGAACTAAAATAACGTTTTTTCATATTCATGTGAAAAATTATTTTCAAGGGTAAGGGTTAAAAAAGTGAAGTATTTTCACGCCCATTTCCCCGAAGATGTAGGAGAGGCACAACCAGGGCACCCACGACTAGCCGAAGACACTAAGTCCAGCAATGTGATCCAGGTGGCCAGTCTATCGCCAACTGGGCACATATTTTTATTAAAACATTTTTTTTATTAAAAATTGGGAAAACTCATTTTTCTTTTTGTCGGCCGACCCGGGATTCGAACCCGGGGCCTCATGCAGTCAAGTCCAACAACTGACCCGCTAGAACACAGAGGCGATATTTTTAAAATGATTATTTTATTTTAGTTGTTTTTTGCTTTTTTTTGTGATAGGTCAGCGACCAAGCACACGGCGCTCCTGATGGTAATAGACAACTATGGCTTATAGACATCTTAGATGTTACAGTTGCGTCCGGGATCTTAGGCCTATTGTGCAAGTCTACCGGCTACCCTACCCTCCGGACCGAAACCGGAGAAATAGGTAAGGCGATCCTTAATCGGTTACTCGGGCAGTTTTACTTAGGTCTATTACTTTTTTCTGATCAATATTTTTTCTGGTATTGAATGGCAATTCATCAAAGGATTTATATGAAAAAACATGCAAAAAACTAGAAATGACATAATTAGAAGAATGTAACGAGAACGAAGAATTTTATAAGCAAGTTGCCATCGCAATACAAAACATCTGTGGATGAATGTATTTAATAATCCATTACATTTTCATTCACAGATGGAAAAACGGAACGTTCTGAATGCAAGGGAAATGGGAGCGCAGCTGAGCTGCCAACAGTGTTTATTTTTTCCAACGTATGTTTGATATTCATTTTCCATATTCTCATTATTGTGCACCAAATAACACATGATTAATTAAGGCTCTTTTGTTCTATTTTTTAAAAAAGATACCAACAAATACATTTTAAAATTTACAATATCAGTGTGGTAGAGACTTTTTGTTTCTAGCATACAGAAACAATTAGATTTGATATAATAAGGAATACATTTAAGCTGAAAGTATGTTTACTAAACAATGATAATATGACAACGGTAAGCAAGATATTATGAAGGGAATACGAAAGTGGGTGGTAACAATCTCTCTCCCGGCTTTACTACTTAGTTTGACTGCTTCGCTGGTACAAGGGGTTTGAACCTTTGTGGCTAAGTCAAATTTTTTGTTTGAAAAAGTATCCCTTACCAAATTTGTAGGAATTATCGTGCGCCGCCATTTTGACACACAAACACACAAATGGCGGCCAGGCACTAAGCCAGGCTTCATACAAAAAAGTTTAATCCCCTTTAGAATATAAATCAAATTCTTAAATTTTCCTACTAGTGGGTGATGGGGCATCTTTACGTCAAAGATAGTAAGATCTTAATATTAAATTGAATACTCAGTAATATGACTAGTAGAGTATACTATCTAATTGACAGTCAGGAAAACAATAAATTAACATTTAGCTGTTATCTACCGCTGCATCCGCAATTATAGTTTATTTGAAGGTCGTAAATGTTATTCTAGCAAATGTACTGACCTTTAACCCTTCTTGTAAGTGTAATATTATATAAATAAATATTAAAATATCATAATATTAATAACTGAAGCAAAAACTTTGCAACCTTATTAAGAAAATTTGGCACACTTATAGTTTATGTGTAGGAGAATATGTGTAGTGCACAAACTATATTGTACTACATAACATATAACATTGTGATGTTTGGAAACAAAGTAATTGGTCTTGATAAACGAAGATGGCGTTTTTATCAAAATAATAATAATTAATCGAAGGTTAACAATGTTTAAACATTATATTTTAATAATTTTTATTAAATAACTTATTATTTAAATTTATTATGGTCGAATTTCTATCAATGGGCGACACTAGTATTATACAAATCAATAATAATGATATAAATATAATACCATAAATACAAAAACATTATTTCCTATTCAATATTCAATTCGTTACATACCCAGCCTAAAAGGTAAAAGACCGTGATAGTTGAAGTAACTGGACTTACCTGAAAAAAAGAATAACATTTTATTAAAAGCTTTGGAACCTTCTTCTTCTTTACTCTAAGGTCGAAGGGTCATATTGTCTGTAGGTGGTAACCAATAATGTCAGGGCAGATTGAAGAGTTCCATGCTAGAATGTATTATATGGCCATTATTGGTTCCAAGCTCCTTTGAAGATTATAGGGCAGCTTACGTTTAGGCTTAGGCAAAGGCTTTCCCTTCGAGGGGTTCGTAAGACTCCTCTTATACTCTACTCTTCTCCTCTCCAGTGTTAGTCACAACCACCGTGATTATTCTTTTATATTTAATTGCTATATAAAATTACCGTACTTTACGATCTTTACGAGCTCCCATAACGTCAACAATCTTCTTTGTCTTGCTCCAGTTTGAAAGTTATACTAGACCATGAATTCACACAAGAGAATTTTCATCTCGGTATCAGGTTGGTAACACACCATTAACACTTGATTGCATAAAGACAATTAATTATTTAAGTTCTCTAATATTATTTTAATTTCTTACAATTACTACAAATTTTAAAAAAAGAAAAATTTCGGCCGAAACAGGCCCTTTTGTCTCTAGCTGTAATCATTTCAGCTGTTGAGGATTAAAATCCTGATTTAGTGTATTGATTTTTGGGTTCTTATAAGATCTAGTACTGATTTGGAATAAAGACATTTACTGATTGTAAGAGATAATCGTTTCGTCTTTACATATACCAAGCGCAAAATCGACATAGTTGTGTAATGATAAATATGCAATACAATAAAACGTCGGCCGAACTACATTTGTACGTAAACTAAACTATAAAGATATTTCCTATTAATATGTAGATCACAAACCAACTACGAATACATTAGTTAGATAATAAAGGCTTTGACGTCAAGCGACGAGGGTAGCTCCAGAATCGATTAAACTTAAACTTAAACCACATCTTAAACTTGTATACGTGTTTAAAACCCCCTATCACAAACATCTTTTGATATCGAGTAGAATACGTTCAATCGTAATAAATCTTTGATTATCAGAAAGTTATGACACACTTTAAATCGGATCCACTTGAAATGTAAAGTTGACAAGGTTTTAAAGGTTATTGATTTTCTTTTTTTTTATAAAAAAAAACTGTAAAAAATTTTTTAGAAGAAAACAGTTTTTTACGCCTTTTTTGGCGTAAATATTATTTTGTAGATTTAGATAGAAATGCCAACCGAACAAACTTATAGGTAGCATACATACATATCTTCCTGCCAAACCCCTTACGGGGTAAGCAGAGAGTATTGAGTACTAGACCTCACGATCCTGACAAACCTGTCTAGCTTCCTTCACGTGCATTACCCTTTTCATACAAACACGCCGGTTTCGGAGACTCTTGACACCTCCCTCGGATAATATCCGAGTGTTGGAACAGCGGAGCATGCCCTTTCGCATTTTAACACTAACACTTTCTTTCAATCTCACTCTTTCTTGGATCTTACTGTTACGAATGCGGTCAGCGAGCGTTACACCATAGATTTTCCGTAGTGCTCTCATTTCGTTGGCAATTACGCATAAATATGTGTTAGAGAAAGTCTCTACAAAATTTGTGGACAAGAAGTCAAATAATGAGTTTTAGGCTTTAGCTTAAAGTAAAAAAATAGGTAAAGTAAGTTTTCACGTCTTAAGAAATGTATATTTTACAGGTGCTTATAGAATGTTACGTATAGGTCAAACAGATGATACATGTGTTTTATCTGCCTAATTAATTAGAACATTTTATGCGATAAAACATAAGCTTCAAATGAATGTATTTCATTTCAAGGATTTTGAAAACATTGGTATAGGTATACCAATATATTCAAATTATGACAGTGTTTTCAAATATCTCAGAAACAAATTTGTAGGTATTGTTAATAAGCATTTATACTATTTATTATGTCATCAATGATCCTCTTAGTATTTATCCCGAATGCTTCTCACGTTTAAGGTTGGGAACCCAGGGTCTTCGGTGTGACAATCATAGTTGTTTTTATAGCTTGTGGTGTATATGGCAACACAGCCTGCGTATTATAAATTTTGAGAACTGCAAAGTGCCATACTTAGAATAAAAACTCGCAAGTGAAAAGTCGCATGTCTCTTCATTAAACGCCTTTAACCCTAAATCTACATGAATTGTAGATCATCCCCAACTATCAAACACTGTTGTGTTTTATGTTTATTGTCACTATGTTTAGTGTCAGTAGTGAGATGATCCAGGATTCAGATGGTCCGAGATCCGTAATGGTAATCCATTGCCACACATGTTTTGTCCTACGACACCTAGACACCTTTTCTGGGGTCACCTTCTTTCACCAACCCCTATTGCTATTTACCTAATACTATCTAATTTGTGGTCCAGCTGAAAAATCTAAAAGTCTGTTTTTATGTGTACATATATGTGGCAATTAGTACCTAAATGTTAAGGATTTTAATAAAAATATGACCCTTCTCGATATCATAACTTTTATTGCATCAGGCAGCATTATAGTTACAAAAACCTATAATTATTCAAAAAATACATTGTAGAGAATAATTTTCTACATTAAAGAAACTTCCCTATATAGTCTAATTGTAATAGATGTACTGGGTAAATACGAAACAAAGTTTCATGTAGATAAATAGTATGTAACTCTAGTTTTAAATCAATAAAATTTTATTTTAGAAGCCTTCCTGGTTTTAAATTACCTTTGACTAATCTTTGGTGTTGTTGAAATACATAACATCTTCACTCCCATTACCAGACAAGGTAGGCAGAGGCACAACCACGATTTCCATGATCAGTCTAAGGTAAAGTACATGTCATTATTGGTACTTGACCATACGCTTAAATACAAGTATTATCTGGAATGTCGAAGTCAAAGTCCTTTGAAATGCTTTAACATCGCACTCATATGCTGTTACCGCACCGTTTCCGTGAAAAAGACACATGCATAAAATGCGAATTTGGCTTCACAACCGAACCATTTATATTAATAAAATCCCGCAAAAAATACAATTTTTAAAAATTGACAACTTCAACACTGCTTTTAGTGTTGATGTAATTGTCTATGATTAGTTTTAATGCCAGCTTTTTAAATGTCTATAAATATTTTGTTTCTCGGATATTTCTTTTAATTCAAACTAATCTTTCATTTAAAATATACTACCGGCTTGGTATGTGCTTCGCTACATACATGACCGTATGAATGACAAAACACAACAAAATCAAAATAGAAAAAAACATCTGAAAAAAGTTTTAATATGACAGCACAATCCCCATCTGAAAGTAGTTTGAATGTGACAGTAAATACCCAATAACAAAAGGATCCACCATTTTTGAATTAATTTGTTACAAAAGATGTGATAAATGAAGAACCATCATCAACCATCTACTAAATATTGCAAAAACGTTTACCATTTGGTTTGAATAGGTGAGCCCGTTTTTAAGTTATAAAATTACGAAGGTAGATCCAAAAGTTCGTAGCAAAACCTACATGGAGCTATGACATCTTTTTAAATCTACCGTCATTTGTTAGTATGTGTCATATTGATATTTATTGTGCGCAGTTTCATTCCTATATTGCATAATATAAATTTTCTGTGATTATTTGTTTGAAGCAATCTGTCGCAATTTTCAATAATAAAGAAAATTGAACACCGTGCAGTCATTAAGTACTTCAATAAAAAAGGCCTATCACCAATCAAGATATGGTGAGCACTTTGGGGGAGTCTGCTCCATCGTATTCCAGTGTCAAGAAGTGGGTAGCTGGGTTTAAGCGCGGTCGTAAGAGCATTAAAATGATCCTAGGAGTGGAAGGCCTACATCCTCTACCACAAAAGAAAACATCGATAAATGTGATCTCGTACTGGGTGACCGACGTTTGACCATTGGTAAGATTGCTGAGATAACAAACATTAGTTATGGCCGGGTGCAACACATAATAACGGAAGAGTTGGGGTTCCATAAGGTTTCTGTTCGCTGGGTCCCGAGGTTGCTTTCAGCTGAACAAAAACGAGTTTGATACACAATTTCGCGAGATTGTTTTTAACTTTTTGAGACTGATACCGAGGACTTTTTGTCTAGATTTGTTACCATGGATGAAAGCTGGGTTCACCACCATACTCCTGAATCAAAGCAACAATCCAAACAGCGGAAAAGATCAGACTCTCCTACACCGAAAAAAGCTAAGGTCGTTTTGTCGACTAACAAAGTCATGGCTTCTTTTTTTTGGGATGCGAAGGGCATTTTTTTGTAGATTATTTACCGAAAGGTCAAACTATAAATTCTTGTTATTATTGTAACCTTTTACGAAGACTCCGGGAAGAAATAAAAAAAAAGCCGGTGATGTTGCGTAAAAAAGTTTTGTTTCATCAAGACAATGCACGTGTTCACACTTCGGTTGAAACAATGTCTGTAATCTATGATTGTGGCTACGAATTGCTGCCCCACCCACCTTATTCGCCGGGTTGAGCCCCCTCGGATTATCATTTATTTCCAAATTAAAAAAAAACACTTGGGTGGTTCGAAATTTTCGACCAAAGATGAGGTGATAGTCGCAGTAAACGACTATTTCGCCGACCTTCCGGAATCTTTTTTTTTTCGAGGGGATAAACAAGTTGCAGGTCAGATGGAAGAAGTGTGTTGAGCTAGATGGAGACTATATCGAAAAATAAAATAAATTTAGACCCACTTTTCTTTCATTTTATTGGTCGGGCTTAGAACTTTTGGATTCACCCAACGAAAAGTGGCATTCATTTTTATGTATACAGTTTAACCATAAACATTAATATTGAAAGGAATATTCTAATAATAAAAATGTATTATCGACGTTTGAAATTCTTAATATTTTCATGTTAATAGAAATATGTAAGTACATGTTACTGAATAATTTCCTAAAGAAAGGTGAGAATGTTGATTTAACTACAAGACGTATGTTAAAAGCATGAAAGAAACGACAAGGTCAGAGAGAGGTTCTATTTTAATACGAGTGCTCGTGACATATTTATTCTATGTTGCTAGACGTAAGTGAGACGGAAATAGTTATTTGAAAAAGCAGCTTTTACAGCCTTAACACATTTTCTATTCGAAATAGTATATCACAATTCGGTTGGAAAAATTGCATTCATATTCCGTTTAATGGTAATAGGTTTTTTTTATATTATTGGAAGGCAAACAAGCAGACGGATTTCCTGATGTTAAGAAATTCACGCCGCCTAGGGACACCAAAGGTGGTAATGGTGCGTTGCCAACCTGAAGCCGGGATGTTAGGCCTCCAGCAAAAGTAAGTTTACTGGCTACCTTACCCTCCGAACCGGAACACGTCATGACGTTATGGCGGCAGGAGTAGGTAAGGCGTTGGTACCAATCCGCGCGAGTCGCTGCTAAACTCTACCACCTAGTCAGATGTCACGGTGTTAGTGACGGTGAGCCTATGCTCGCCTGTTACGAGCTGCCTGGCACAGGAAGGCAGATGGTCTATTCTACAAAGGAGCCCGGGCCAACACGGGGAAAACGCAAACGGGGTTTGCCACCTATCACATTGCTTTATATACTTTTTTTATCATAATTATATTGTTCTGGAAGTGACAAATTGACTATTTCGGTTGTAAGTATTTAAGTAGGTACAAAAACATTACATTAAATCTCTTCACTGTAAGTGTACTTCTCTCTATTCAAATGACATAGACATTAATGTACCTTTAGTTGCACAACGTTAAAAATAAATCAAAGTAATTATTAATGGCATTGAGAGAAAACTTACAAGAAATGCAATACCTCAGCTTCCGTCACATGCGGAGCAGCGTGCTTGATCACTCGGGCATATTACTTACGGTAATATTAATAAGATTACCGCACTAAACAAAGAAACGTGATAGATTACATACTATGCTGCTAGTTATGCCAATCTGTCATCAATCGTTGTTAGAATCTCGCTTTTGACGTCGAAACAAATCGAACTATTCCGTGTTGGTCCAGGTCCTCTGTGTAGGATATCCCTACTCAAGTTCCACCCTACCAGGAACCTTGTAAAAGATGAGTATAAACTATTTGGGTCAATACATAATACCCAAAAGACCACTGGTGGTAGAGTGCTGCAATCCATCGTCTTACCTACTCCTGTCGCCATAATGACGGTTTTGAGCGTAGAGTTCCTGGTACACTTGCATAAGAGGCCTAATATTTTAGCACCAGGACATCGATGTACCTTATACCTATAATATGTACGGTGTCTATAAGTAACGGTTAATTTTTACCGTCAGGAGAGCCATTTACTTGTTCGCTATCTAAACTGCTATAATAATTGACAACAAAAAGAAAATAAACTTCATTCACTGTCAAATGCAGTGCGACGTGTTCTATTGGCACAATCGTAATGATCTGTCGTTAATAAGATTAATCTACTAAACGAAGGGAAGTGATCAATTACATATTATGATGGTGTGTCATAGCGTTTCATCAAATTTGGTCGCTTAAAGCCCGGTTCCTATTATCAACGAACCGTAAACCGTCAGTATCACCATTGGTAGTTTGCTTAAGAGTAACAAAGCGTTGCTCGTAGTCAAACAAAATGTTTAAACTTAACAATCGAAAATGAACTATAGTTAGATTTTGTACAAAACATAAACATTCGTTAGTAAAACGACTCGTTTCTTAAACATAGGAATTGGGATTAATGCCCGGTTCCTATATTGAAGAAACGAGTCGTTTTGATTACGGATGGTAGTATTTTGTACGCTTAGTAAGCTTACTAACAACGGTTGCTCGTTTCCGACTGTTAATTCTAAACATTTTTTAAAATATTGGTAACGCTCCGTTACTTTTGAACAAACTACGAATGGTTTAGCTGACGGATTACGATTCGTTGATTATAGGAACCGGGAATTAATCTTACTTTTACCAACTAGCACCTACTGCATGTCTATGTCACAGCGTGTTTAATTAAACCTGCACATTCGCAACGATACTAGTGATTAGATTAATGTACAAAGCGCAGTTAACCGTTAGATTACATAACCTGGGTGTCACACTACACAAGTCAAATGCTTCAACAAATCATGTCGATTTGAATTCCTGAGCCAACGAATCAGTAGATCGATGTTTGGCGATTAAGTAGAGACAATTCTGACACTAATATACAGTATCCTATTGCTGGAAATAAAAGGAGACATTTTACTATTTATTTATGATTTATCCGTTTTTGGACAAGCCTTTAGACCATACTGCCTCTTCTTCCGTATTAGATATATCTATAAATTTTTTGTTTTTCATGATTTAAATTCATGGCCTCAGTTTGAACTTATAAGTCGTTTTGAAAGTTTTTAGAAAACCTAGCGCGATTTGGCAAACAAGTAGGTATTTAGGTAGTGTACGATACACTAATATCGTCATGAATAATTCTTCTTCTTTTATAAATGTGGATTTCAATCGTTTTCCACGCCTAATTTAGCTAATGTCAGGTACGGGACCATCATGCATACTTCACTTGTGCGCTTTAACTGAACAAAATTGACAAATTTTACTCAATATTTACCTAAAACTCAATAATCACGCCAAAACTCTTATTGAAGTTATGAAACATGTGCTATGTCTTTGGTTTGGTTTTTCCATGTGCTATGTCTGTCTCTATTGGAGATCAAACTTAAGCCTTTTCGAAGAGGAACTTATGACGTGTGACTATAATACTAAAGTCTACCAAATCGGAATAAAATAAGCAGGGTGCGGATAAAGTTAAAAACGTTACCATATAGGTATTTTGGCCCTAAGGCACGATTTTAGTGATTACCAATTCAAGTGAGATTGTGAATTAATTAAGTTTTCGGTGGCAGTGACCTGATTTGCATTTGGGTTGTTGACAGAGAAGCCGTGGTGTGGGAAATTGTGAAGTGTACTGTCATAGGATGAGCAGGATTAATTCAGTCTAAGTCAGTAAGACTCACAATCCTTCACATATAAATCTGGTGCGCAGATTAGATGGCCTTTTTTAAAGACTTCGAAAAAAGGAGGAGGATATACCTATGTTGAAATAAACTTTTTTATGTAGGTACGTTATTCGTTTGTCTGCCATTTCTGAACCAATTTAAAAACAAACTGTATTTATTTTAAAGATTGTACACTCGAGCCTCCAAGTTTGGAGCTGATAATGGAATCCCAGGGAAATTAAAGAATATTTTCTTTGTTTGTTTTTTCATTATTGAAATCGTAGCCGGATTTTGTAGTTTAAACTTTTTCTGTGTTTATCGTTATTATTGTGATTTATCTATGATTGATTTTCAGATACCTACAAGAAAAAAGTAAGAGTCAGTCCAGAATTTTGAATATGAAAGATTGACAATCTACAAAAAAAAAACATTTAGTTGTCATCAGTCAAATTCTTTCGTAGTGTGCTATTATAAATATTTTCTATTACGTACAGATTTTTTTCCTGACTTTCTATTTTTTATGTTAATTGACATGAAGAAAATACAAAGATACCGAAATCGTCTGATGCGCTGTTGAAAAACTGTGTTCCAATAGTATACTGAATTAACAACTAGTTTTACTTATAAATAGACTTAATCAATGGTTCTTTGAAAAGATCTGCTGGTAATGTGGGATGATGACGTGTCGGCAGATAATCATTGCCATCCACCAGCAGTGTAATGAGCCGGAAGTCGCTATTAAGGATGGTCGGTTCGTGAATGACTGTTTATTGGATGAAATAGTTTTCAACGCAGGTACCTCTATTTAAAATGTAATGTTGATGGTAGCTTCTAGAATAAACATAAAAATCATAATACGTATAGTACTACTATTCAAATTATGCGCTTCGGCTTTAAACTTTTTACACTTTATACTTTTATTTTAAATTGTTTGATCAAATCTAAATTTAAGTGAATGTGGTCTAGCGGTTCAGTTGTTAGACTTGACTGCATGAGGTCCCGAGTTCGAATCCCGGGTCGGGCAACAAAAAGAAAATTGGGTTTTACCAATTTTCTAATAAAAAAAAGTTACTCGGGATTGTATATGTGCCCGGTTGGCGATAGGCTTGCTACCTATCACATTGTGGGACTTAGTGTCTTCGGCTAGTCGTGGTTCCCTGGTTGTGCCTCTGCCTATCTCTTCGGGGATATGGGCGTGAAGATACTTACTTACTTTATGAATTATGTAATAACAACTCTAATATAGATATCTATAAAATACTTTTGGATTTCCGAAGCTTGACGAATATAGCCGAAACGCGTAATTTAAATAGTACTACTAATACTAGTAATACTTTTTATTTTGTTCTATGTTTTACAGCAACAATGTGACTTCGCATTTGCTGTCAATCAAAGAAATTGACGTTCTAAAAACAAAAACTGTTATTCGATGTTTTATAGTAAATAGTCTTTTCTTTATTGTGTTAAAATTTTTATGTTCAGAGGACGAAAACATAAAAGTAAGATAGAAATAGCCAATGATTCGAATAGAGAATAATATTTACTTCGTTAATTAAATATCAGTTTTTGCTCCTTTTTCTGTTATTTTCTTTCGGTTGTTGAACTATATTTTTCTTTGATCTAGACATTTATTTCACCTAGATAAATAAAAAGAAGTGTCTATTATATATCAAAATAACATATTTGTAATAAATGCATACGAAAGATAAACGATATATTTTATAACAAAGCAAAATTTCTCGGGTATCCAAAGCTGGTATGTTTGTATGAAAAGAGTAATGAATATGGAGGAAGCCCGAAAGGTCTCCAAGTATCGTGAGATTTGGTACTCGATAGTCTCTGCCAAACGCGTAAGGGACTTGGCGTGAAGATATGTATGTGTATAACAAACCTATTCAATAAATTTTAAGCAACGGCTGATCTAATTTTGACAAGTATATGACTGGTAAATAGCTAATTCTAGCTCTTTTTATTTTGACCGCTTAAGTTTTTTCTGCGGGGAGCAACATACTTTTTTTTGCCTTTTTTCTTTGAAGAGCAATATGCTTATACCCGGGCAATAGCCAGTTCATAATAAAACCCAAACCCATAAATACAATCGTCGATGCTTTAAGTGAATGTTCATACTTGAAAAGAAAATGTTATTGAAAGACGTTTTAGTGTTACATAAAAAGTGTAATCGTCTTTCGGAACTTTATCACCGATAACTTCGCTCGCCGTTACTGTCGATAGAAACCGATTGACGAGAGAATTGGAAGTGATGGTACTTTTCTAAGCCTCCGAAATGTGGGAAAGAAATAAGCTTTGGAATGCACATCTATATTGCGCGGACGCAGGAGCATAAAGTTTGACACACTTATAGTTTATGTGTAGAAGTGCAGAACGCTGATATTTTTCAATAATAATGTTTATAAATTATATTAAATCAATAAATAAAACATTACCCACACTACCATGCATTTTACACACAAACAAATATATGAATGATAACGATAAAAGATCACAGATGGCGCACTAAAAAGTTTGGAAACAAAGTAGTTGGTTTTGAGAAATGAAGATATCGTTCTTATCAACAAGATTTGTTTAATTTTTTAAATTTATTAAAATGTGTTATGGTCGAATTTCGACCAACGGGCGACCACTAGTTAGAATAAATGGCATCTTTAAATATTGAAATGAAGGGATTGAAAACTTTTTAATGCGCTATTTCTGTTTATAGAAACGGATCGACAAGGGTCTTGTAAATAATGGTATTACGAAAAGTTTTAGGAATGTCGAGGAAATATGTACCCTAGAGCAAATATCAAATAGAGTGAGCATTAAAATTGCCTTTTGTGCATTTTTGCTGCACAAATTTTTTCAAGAGCCGGCTCTTGAAAAAATCCGATCTGATTCCGGATTCAGAATGCAGCAATTTTGGGTATGGCCCGCATTGTGCGGAGATTCCTTAGTCTGTCTCCCTGACCACTGACGGTTTAGTACAACTAAACCGTCAGTGGTCAGGGTCAAGGACCACCGTCTTTGGGATACTATTTATTATGTTTATATTTTAATATATTTTTTTGTTTTAAATGTATAAACTTAGAACATAAGAAGTAATGTTAATAAAATATAGTAATAATAAAAAAAAACTGCACGCACATTGAAACCGATTGACAAGTGCCTTTGATTTTGGATTTTAAAATTTGAAAACTCCTATATTTTTTTTTTCAAATTGATAAGATGACCTTTGTTTTACTAATAAAAATGTAATTTCTTTATGACTGTTAGTAAATATTTTGTCATATTGTTACTACTACATTAATCATTTATTAGCGGCTCAAACACCAGTGCGCATAAAGGGATAACACACTAGTAAATACTGTTTTAATTAGAACTATCTGTAAATACGACATTGTAGTTATTATTTTTAAATAGGTATTTATTTTTTCGTAAAATATAAAGTACTAAAATAATGTACCATAAAACCATAATGAAACGCACTTATTTGTAGTGTCTCACTCTACACTTATATATACTCTGAGACTGAAAATTATGTAACGTCTCCCTAGTACGTTAGGTCTATCTATCTTCCCGACAACATTGTTCTGCCTAACGCAGAGGGCTTGTGATAGCCTGTAAGAGGATTACTATTTTTAGACGTCCTTGTTTAGCAGGGCTTTATACAACATCACGTTTTCTGCACGTGAGTATTTGATCTGCTTTTAACATTACTTGAACAAGACTGAGTCTAGTATTCAGTTATGAGCATGAAACCTATGTTTTTTTTATTTTTTTCGTATTTAAGAACGTCGAACATCGTAATAAGTTTTTACAAACAAAAAACTGTCATAATATTTTTGAAGTACAATAATAAACTCCAAACAAAATAGAAATGTATAACGTGCAATAAGGAATTTATTCATGAATATAATAAAATGTTTATCTATGTATTTAAGTTTCTAGTAACACTTCTCAATTTTATTAAACATTTACCACTTGGCAAATGAAATGGCAATAATGGCACGTTTACATTGCTTTTAAATTTACGGAATTCATATTTTTATACCTTACAGATGCAGTTTAACGTAAAATTAGGCTAAAGTAAAATACCCACACAAAAAACACAATCTTTATAAGTTTCCGTTGGTAAGAGTGTACTCCCGTCTTTTCAAAATTTGGTTCACACGAAACATAGTTTTTAATTAATGTAATGCATATAAATACTTGTTTAGGCAGCGGACATTAAGATGGTGACATTTTATTTTTTATAGCCCTTATACCTATTGACTAAATTTATAATTAATCATATCAAAAATGTCATTAAAATACATTTTCAACCAAACGTTTTTTAACTAAAAAAAATTGTGTGTATACTTATGTACACGCGTTAGAAGTTATACTTTTCGGCGTAATAAGATAAAAATCTTTTTAAAAATTTTATCTTTTGCCTTATTTTACATTTGTAGACAAAATGACACTAACCAAAGAAAAAAGGTATTTAATACATTAAAAGTTTTATTATAATGCATTATTTAGTTAAATAAAGTTTATTTAATATATAATAAAAACTAAAATGTTATCTAGCTAATTTCATCATGTCGGTTTTTCGTGACGGTGTGCGCGCGCATCGTAAAAATTTACCCTCATCATTTTTTCCTAACGCACCAAAAGAAGTATAACTTCAATAAAGTATATACAACAATGGCCTACAGAAACAAATTTTTGGTTTGGTGCAGCTTTGTTCGCATCTGTAGTCGGTAAAGTAAGTAGTATGAATTACGTTGTTGCTACTTGATGTCAGCTGATAACTCTAGTTTACCTACAATTCTCATTTTAACTTTTTTTTTATGATATTGGTAGGCAAACAAGCAGACGGATTTCCTGATGGTAAGAAATTCACGCCGCCTAACGACGGCAAAGGTGGTAATGGTGCGTTGCCAACCTGAGGCCGGGATGTTAGGCCTTGAGCAAAAGTAAGTTTACCGACTACCTTACACTCCGAACCGGAACACGTCATGACGTTAAGGCGGCAGGAATAGGTAAGGCGGTGGTACCAAACCGGGTTCGCTGCGAAATTCTACCACCTAATCAGATGTCACGTTGTTAGTGACAGTAAGCCTATGCTCGCCTTTTACGAGCTGCCTGGCAGGAAGGCAGATGGTCTATTCTGCAAAGGAGCCCGGACCAACACGGGGAAAATTGCTAAATTATTGGATTTATTCGAAATCAGTCCATATTACAATTACTTTTATGACATTAATTGTATAAATTATCCAGGACAATCTCACTCAAGAAAATCACTTAAAAAATTCCCTAATGTTGGTATAATTTCCAAATAAATTAACACTTTCTCTAAAATATGTATTTCTTTTCGATTTTTTAAACAAGAGCTGACATAAAAAAGTGACTAGATTTCTCGTATCAGCTCACCAAATATACCCAAAATCAGGTATAAAATCTTAGGCACCAAAATGAGTGTAGGCCAGTGTAATCTAAGCGCAGCAAAAGAACAAAAATCGATACCTATATCATTGCCACGTCATCCAGCTAGAAAAATATGTTAAAATAAAATTTAAAAAACCGCTCGTTGGATCTTGATCACATTTATCACGATTAAACTCTGAGTCATCCTACCTTTCGAGACGAACAAACTAACAAAAATAAAAACACACCCAAATTGATGACCTTCTCCTTTTTGTGTTATAAAATAATTTTAGGTTCATCGTTATTACACAGCTGGATTTCTTTATGATATTGGAAGGCAAACAAGAAGACGGATTTCCTAATGGTAAGAAATTCACGCCACCTAGAGACACCAAAGCTGGTAATGGTGCGTTGCTAACCTGCAGCTGAGACGTTAGGCTTCAACCAAAATTACTTTTACCGACTATCCAATCCTCCGAACCGCAACACGTCATCGGCAAGCACTGACGTTATGGCGGCAAAATTAGATAAGGCGGTGGTACCAATCCTGGCGAGTCGCTGCGAAACTTTACCACCCAGTCAAAAGTCACGGTGTTAGTGACGGTAAGCGTATGCATGACTTTTACGAACTGCCTGACAGGAAAGCAAATGGTCTATTCTTTAAAGGAGTCCGGACCAACACGGGTAAAAAACTTCCTGGCAATTATTAGTTAAGTAAATAAACAAATATACCTATGTGTTTTAAATCTTTAAATAAAATAAATACAAGGTAAAAGGAAAACAGCATTAGAAGTGAGAAAAGCAATTGTTTTCTGTATTTATATAAGCAGAATGGACTTTAAATAGAGTGAAGATGTCCGTAAATACTCTATTCTCTAAGGTTTAAGAAGCTATTATGTAAGGTCTTACCTTGCAAGAGGCATCTTCAGAAGGTTTATGCAAACTAAAACTATTTTCTCCAATACGAATTGAGTTCTGTAGAAGGGTGTACTTAAGGTTCTTAGGAGAACACAAAAGATTTTATCCGAATTTTACATCTATTTGTTATTCGCTGTTTATAGATCCTGAAGTTTTTTTGGGCTGAAACTATTACAAATGCTGAATTATGAAAGTTTTATCACGAAATATATCTGCAAATATGGCATCGCAAAATGGTCTAAGTAGTATTTTCTTTTATTGACCTCATCTGATGCTAATATCCTGGTATGTCTATTGATTTGGTCAAAATAAGACCTCAACCTCGATTTCGCTCACCACAAGTTTCGTGAGTTTGGTCAGAATACTGAAACTATTTCTTTATAACTAGTGGTAGCCCGTTGGTCGAAAGTCGACTAGTAATAAATTTTAATATCTTGTTGATAAGAACGCCATCTTCATTTTTCTTTCTTCATTATTGATTTAATGTACTTTATAAGCATCATTATTTAAAAACATTATCGTTCTGCACTTCTCCTACACATAAACTATAAATGTGCCAAACTTTATGCTCCTGCGTCCGCGCCATTTTTGTAATAAGGGGTCCAAAGTTTTGGCGTCACGTATTAATATTTAGATGCCAAGTCTAATTCGAGCGAGTAACGTAACTTTGTAAGTTTCATATAACTGAAGGAAATATAAATAAAAAAAGAACAAGAAACTTGCTATTTTTGCATGCAAAACTGTTTAAATACTATCTAAATCGAGGCGAATAGTCAATTTATTAGATTAGTATGCTTCTAAGTTGGGAATCGAATAAGTCGCACCTTCGAATAATTTAATTTTCCAGCGAGAGAGAGAGGCAGGCCCTACAAGATGCTGCACAGCACTTTCCTGGTACCACTTGCCTGTTATAGAGGCCAGATGGTCTATTTTCCTTAGCAGAACATACCTATTTATATACAAATACATCTGTATCTGTATACCAAAACCGTTCAAAATAATTACAAGTTTTTTGACCACACTTTTGCATTTTAACTAAACTTTAAATAAAGTGTATAACAAAATAGTAATATTAACAAATGAAAGAATGTTCCCTTTTAAGGCTCGGATGCCGTTTAATAATTTAGGCTGTAATCAGGACAAAGGTTGACTATTGATTTGGCCTAGATAATATTTATGGACTTTCCTTCGTGATTTACTTTAAACGAGCTCTAGTTTTCTCGGTTAATAGTCAATTTTGTATGTTTGTTACTTGGAATTTAGTTTGTTTTCGGATGAGTCAAAATACAACCATAATTGTCAAGGTTCTTGCGTATAATTCTGTATCAAAACAACAGTATAAATCATTTAGTTTCGTCTACTTTTTGCTAACTTTTAAAGCAAAGATAGTTATACATTTTGACGTTGTTTATTTAGTTAATTTAGTACATAAGATACGTGAGATTTGTGTTTGACATATATATTATATCCATAACATTTTCTGTTGATATTATATAGAGGTAACGTTTAAAAGATGTGACTTTCCTTGTCTTTAGTTGTAACCCGATTTATAAAAAATGATTTGAGATTTGCTGAATTCTGTTATCGAGGAAGAATAAAAGACCGAGACTGTGGAAGTAAGGAATGTAATTGTATTTTTATCTACGCACGAAGTTTTGAAAATATCTGTTTTTTAAAGGATTGGTAAATTATATAAATAAATAAATATCCCTAGATATATAACACGAATTGATCTAACCCCAAAGTAAAGCAAATTATATGCTTGTGTGTGTGTGTAACGATGCAGATGCTGGTCGATGATGGTGGATAGTCGTGATGGATGATGATGGTATAGAAATACTTTAATCGATACTGAAGTTAATTAAATAAGCACCCAGACCCGAAAATAGAGAAATTTAAATATTCGTCACACAAAACAATGTGGCATACATTCGTCCCCGTCGGGAATAGAAGAAGAGCCTCGTGGATGGTCGGTGGTGTCTAAAAAGATTAATTTCTAACTAATTATATACGTTGTTAATTAATCTGTATATATGTAACCTGCGCTATAGTTGATACGTTTTGATTAGTTTTAAATATTAAGATTACTTTAAAACAAGTTATTTGGATAAAATGCAACATGTACCTATTACAAATTAAAAACAAGGGAACACTAATAAATAAGAGAAAAAACTAAAATACTAATTAGAAAATAACAATTATACGGAGAATTCACGGAAACTACTGGTTTTACTTACTATTTGATAGAAGACCAGTAAAAAAAGATGTGACACATTGCAAAGTGACAAGTTAAAAAGTGTTAATGTTTTTATAGTAGATCAAATCTACGTCACCTTTGTTCATTATTTGCTCAACGTAGTTTTGAAGTGTCAAAAATCAGTTCACACTTCGTGAACTAAATCTGTTTAATACGTCCGCGAAAACTGCTGAAATGTCACCTTTCGCTGATGTGAAGAAAATACTGGAAAAATGCCAAGCGAATAAAACTTCATACACCTTCCTCAAGGCTTTCATTTCAAGGCGTTTGGAAGCAAACAAATTAAGTCTTGCTTCTCTGTGTCCTTATAACGAAAAATATAAAAGCCTTTTCTCTGTCAGATTTATCACACTACTATTTTGAAGTAGAATACTAATTTTAAGGTACAAAGAAGCATCAGCATTTTGTGAGCATAAAAAATCCTGTCGGCCCTAATATGAATTAAAATTTTTGACGTTTGTAAGTCTCTAATAAGTGCTAAATGTATTTGGGGATTTGCCGTCACGCTTGTGTTATTTGTATATTTAAATATTAGTGTCCAACCGAAGTTTTGGTTTTTTCCAAGTTTCGGTAAAAACGTTTTAGCCAGAAATTTACGAAAACTTTTGCCTTCGCCGAATTGATTTTGGTTTTCATGTTTACTTACTGTTTCAGTTAGAAAATATTCTGAAACTAGCTTCCGCCCGCGACTCCGTCCGCGCGGATGTCGGTCTAAAACGGAAAAATTAAGATTTTTTTTACGTATTTTTCCAGGATAAAAAGTATCCCATTTTATGCCTAGGATAATAAGGTATAATTATACTAAGTTTCATCGAAATCAAACCGTTAGTTTTCACGTGATGCCTGAACATACAGACCGACAGACAGACAATTTTTTTTTATAACATGTTTGGGTTTGACGTGTGTGATGTGTGGGATCTAGTAACACAGTGCTATTTATTTTTTCAATATTTTCAATGTACAGAATTGACCCTTCTACAGATTTATTATAGATATACAAAGAATTGGTATTTTCAGAAATCTTTTCTAAATGTTAAGTACATTTTACGTAATTTGATATTGTGAAAGCCCTACACAAAGATTTATTGGAAGTAGTTTCATAGCCTTGAAACCCGATAAAATGCTACTATAGGAATTGTGCTAGGAGCTATTTTAAATCCTTTGTCCTAAGCTAAATCACTTCCACGTAGACATGCCGTGATTAAAGCTTGCTTTAATACTTGGTTAGCAGTACTGTACTTACCACACGGGCACTTGGGGCATATGCAAATACTTCAAATTACGGGGGCCCTTTTTAAGGTAGCATTACACACAAACTCTTAAAAGTTTAAGTAGTGCATTTATTGATGTTTTAGTTTTAGTTGTCTTAACACTAAATAAAATAAAAAAAAAAGATTTAAGAAGAGAGGATAAACGAAAAATATTAGAAACATATTTCTATCTGCTTATACAAAAAAGATCTTATTTTTAAAATACATACTAATATTGCCGTAAGCATTTCTAATTTGTAACTGCATTTTATATTATTTAGGTTTACCATGTTTTTTCTTTACTTTTTTAATACTAAAATGCCTTGACGTAAAAATTCAAACTTTTTAGTAAGTATATACATTTTTTTTAAGAGCATAGATTGAAATATTCATGGACCCGGGGCCTCAAACTCTTACGTGCCCTATGGACTAGGTAACTGAATGGACTAGGTAAAAGGCCGGCCCTGCTAACTTGTATCGATAGACGAACTGCCTGCTATACGGGTTATAAAGTACGAAGCCGTTGAATCAAGATTTCACATAAATGTTTAAGTTCAAATGAAACTTATTACCTTCATTGTAAATAGAAGTGTTTCGTGGCTTTCTTTGCGGGATATTGCTTGTACGTTCATTTATACTTAGCCAGTTTTATCAAAATCTAGCGTATTGTATACCTTCTACATAAAAATTCATGTCACAAGGTTTGTTACTACACTCCTCCAAAACGACTGAACTGTCTTTGATGAAAATATGCACACTCAGTAGGTCTGGGAATAAGTTGTTATCTATATTTCATCCCTCTTAGTGATAAGGGTGGTCCACCCCGTGTGACCCAACCCAATTTAATTATTTTAATAAAATAATGTCTATAAAAACTAAAATAGCGTTTGCTGCATCAGCTAGTATACAAATATAATGTATTTCACCACAATAAGTTCAATCGTTTACAACTTGAGTATAATTTAGACATATTATCTTATGTTTTACTAATGTATGATTATATTTACATGCGTGTAGGATAGGATAGGTAGGAGGAAGCGAGGAAGCGAGTAGGAACTTATGTATAAGTTATGTAAGTAAAAGCAAGTATTATGTAATATATTGTTAGGATATATTATATCCTGTAGATAATACTCGTTCAAGTAGCAATATTGCTGTATTTTATTATTTCTGTGTGGTACCTGCAAACTTCACTCTTTGTTAGCCCAAAGGTTCACTGGTGCAGAATGCCAGTAGATATTAAGTCCACCTTTTGGACAAATAACTTATTTTGTGCACTATATCGCCTTTGGGGTCTATCGGTCTGGCGTTGAACTTGCATTCTTGAGGTCTAGGGTTCAATCCCCGGGTCGGGCAACAAAAAAAAAGAAAATGTGTGTTTACGACTTACACTATACATACGTATCTTCACGCCAAGTCTCTAACAAGAAGGCAGAGAGTATCGAGTGCATGATCTCACGATCCTGAAAAACCTTTCTGCCTTCCTTCACTTCACTGGATAATATCCGCGTGTGGTCTCAAGTAATAGTAATTTCAACTTTTTAATAAAAATAATATTGTCCGCGATTGCACACATCCAATTCTGTGGAACGTTGTTTTTATTAGAAAATTGATAAAACATATTTTCTATTTTTGTTGCCCGATTCGGGGTTCTCATGACCAGATAGCTAAACCACTGAAATTAAAATAAATGTTTTTAAATGTTTGCATTTAAATAGAGTTTATTAATGTAAAACATTTAATGATTCTTAAAAATATGCTTATACGATTTGGATTATTTTTGATAAGTAAAATAATATTTTGAAATATGAATATACCGGCTGGTGGTGATTATTGAAGTAAAACTTTGATTTATGCATTTTCTAATCATACTAATTACTACCGTGTTACTTTGTGTTCCTAATTTGAATATACCATTAAGTATTTTGTTAGAAACAAAAAACATAAAGGCATTATTTAAAATAATAATTATAATTGCTTACTGCTTATCCTTAGATTTGTTTTCTGCACACATAATTATTGCCACTTTTTATTTACAATTAGCTATAAACAATTTTACATCTAAAATTTTTGAAATTATTTAATTATTATGTATTTAAGTATTTTCAAATTATGTTAGCTAAATGTTGTAAGTGTTTGTAGACTGCTGACATCGCGTTTGTTAAATGCAACGTTTAGTTGAGGTTTGGCGTGCAAAAGGCAGTTTTGGCGGCGACTGCTGAAGCCATGTTTCGTGGCAGCCGTGACCCTAGGGGTTGAAGGTCGCGCCCGTGGCAGCCTGCGATATGACTGCTGTGATACAGATTAATATTACATTATAATTAATTGTTGTTCATAATTTGTTTACGATAATACATAATGTAGATGTCGCATTAATTTTTTATATTGACATTTTAGTTATTTCTAGCTTTTGTCATTTTCTAGTTGTCATCTATCTCACTTTTTTTTTATGATATTGGAAGGCAAACAAACAGACAGATTTCCTGATGGTAAGAAATTAACGCCGCCTAGAGACACCAAAGGTGGTAATGGTGCGTTGCCAACCTGGGGCCGGGATGTTAGGCCTCGAGCAAAAGTAAATTTACCGGCTACCTTACCCTCCGAACTGGAACACGTCTTGACGTTATGGCGGCTCCTGCCGCCTTACCTATTCCTATAGGTAAGGCGGTAGTACCAATCCGGGCGAGTCGCTGCTAAACTCTACCACCTAGTCAGAATTCACGGTGTTAGTGACGGTGAGTCTTTGCTCGCCTTTTACGAGCTGCCTGGCAAGGAAGGCAGATGGCCTATTCTACAAAGGAGCCCGGACCAACACGGGGAAAATCTCATGTATATCACCAGTACAATAGCAGTGATAAACGCAGTAAAACTAAAAAAATCCGACTTTGATTATATTGGTTATGTTCTAGGATTGCATCATCACACACATCGTTAGGGATGCCAACTCCAAATCCTCGAGGATTTTAAAAAATCGGGCATGTCCGCAAAAAAAATAATATAATTTTACATTCAAGTTATTTAAGCACTTATCTTGTGCTCAGGTTCAATTTCTACCGACAGGACTTGAACCTGTACCCTTTCGTTTTAAGCCGACGAATGCTCTAACTACTTGAGCTACTGAGGATTTAAATCCTATAGTGAATTTAAAAAAATATTAATAGAAAGTGAAATCGTTTAACATACGTTATTAATAAAAACCGAACAATATAATCTCCTCATTATTTCATTTGAAATTACATTATCCTCCGCAAGATATTTATGTACACTTTTGTGAACTAAGTTATTTATTCTGTGGTTAGCCGCAACTGGATGTAAATGTTGGCTTCTGTTAGACTAAAATTAGCTTTCGTTATCTTGTAATTGTAATCATCATAATTTAGAATTGTAATTCGTGTCGCCATAACGTCAGCGCTTGCCGTTGACGTGTTTCGGTTCGGAAGATAAAGTAGCCGGTAAACTTAATTTTGTTCGTGGCCTACCATGTCGGCTTTAGGTTGGCAACGCAATACTTACTACTTGCTTACTTACCTTTGGTATCTGCAGACGGCTTGAATTTCTTACCATCAGCAAATCCGTCTGCTTGTTTGCCTTTCAGTATCACAAAAAAATTAAAATTTTATTGCAGGGATGTTACACCGTCGCTCTTGTCACACCGCCGTTTTTTATTATTTTACTACTGTAGTCTTTTATCTAACTAGGTGGTAGATTGGTATCACAACTTCATCTTTCATGCTGTCATAGATCTGTGTTTACCATGTTCGTGTTTCTCTTTACGGTTTAAGTAGGATTTACTACTAGTAAATAGTAGAAAGCGTTAGGAAGGTTGGAAGCTCACTTAGACAAGAGTCCGGGATCTATTGCCTTATTTATTCCTGTCGCCATAATGACAGCTATAACTATAGCTATAAGGGAGCTGGTTAGACTTCCTCAATGATTAGTCTAGCATCTCAGTCACTGGGCAGCGACGCGCTTACAACGTCCATGGCCTCTATAGGCGTCGGTTATCTCTTACCATCCGGAGAGCCATGTGCTTATCACGTTAAAAAAAGCAGATAAGCATAGATTCAAATAAGCCACTAGACTAACTTGTGATCTGATCACAGATTATGATATAAAAAACATTAGGAAAACGAGTTAGTGATAATTGGAGAATACTTTATTTCTATCAGCGAACAGAAAGTGTCTGAAATAATGATTTCGAAATCTTTATTCCTGGCAATGAACAGATATTGGTGGTTATTTTGATGAGCTTTTACTAAACAAATGTTTAGTTATAGCTATCTTCCTTCAACGACAGTAATAGAAAGAAACAAAACGCGTTTGGTGCTCAAATTAGTTGACATTCTCGGAAAAAACGGCTCAAGTTGACTGACATGTTAATAATGTTCTGTCTCTTTTCTTTTTGTTTTATTGAAAGGAACATAAACTTAAAATAAGTTTCATTGATACACAACAGAATTAACACCAGTGGTTGTAATTAATGATAATGTAAATAGGCCTAACTAATCATAGTTGCTTTTTATAGCTACAACGTAAAACGGAAACAGCTAGTCTGACAGTTTTAATTTATATTTTTATATAAACATTTATTACAGTAATCAGCAAAAATAACGACAACGTTCAGCCTCATTTGCCAGAACGCTAGTCACTAATATAAATTAAGCTAATTCATTTCACATTCATTGCAAGTTTAATAATTGCTATTTAAAACATTCTCATAGTAAAAGTGCTCTAGTTATTTTAATAAAGTAGAATTAATGTGAAATTATGTTAATTGGAACGTAAAATATAACATTGGCAACATTTTATGTCAAACACTTCTAAATACGAAGCGTATGCATACGATGTTAATTTTATTTTTCGGACCAAATTCATTGAGATTTTATTACCATAGACCGTACAGTCACTGTTATAAAAATAGAAATAGAAATCATTTACTAACCCACTTCAATAAAGAAGAGGTGTTCTATTCGACTGTATGTTTTTTGAAGTGAAAACTTCTTTAGTGGCGTTGAGCACTTTTTTTTGGAATGGGTAAAAACTTCTAAACTCGCGTCAGGACAAGTGACCTTTTAAAGATTAGTGAAATTCGTAAGACGGCGCAGGGCGCTTGCGCGAATGTTCGTGTTGTCATGTTTGTGTACGATAGCGCAATAAATTTAAAAATGCACAACGTTAATATTCAAGTTTTCACTACTGCCGGCACTTCCGGAGTGCAACCAGTCGTTTTTTTCTGTTTGTTACGCGATTGCTCAGGCAATTATAAACTGATTTTAATGTTTTTTGAAATGGTAGGTCATAATTCCGAGGTAATCCCATATTAATTTTTTTGGCTTGTCATATCTCTTATTTTTTAAATAGGGGTTATATTTTTCCCTTTACTTACATTTTCATTACCTGCAATGAGCAAAAAAGTCAAGTAATTAAGGTTTACCTAGTTAAAGACAAATTAAAATATCAGCAACAACAAAACTTGTACTATTACTACGACCATAATCTTAACTTTAATCACAGTTGTAGTTTAAAGAAATGGTGCTTTGTAATTTGGTCACTCGGTTAACGAACATCTTCTGTTCAAAAGTTCAATGCCTTTATCTATTTTAACGGCGTTTAAGTTTTGTTCCTATTACGAAGTTTTCAAAAAAAGTTACGATATTTAAAAAGTTGCATTTCAAAAAGTAAAAAACATAAATTTCAGAGACGTTCTATAACATCTTAATCTCCTGGTCTAGTTTTAAATGATACCTTTAATTAAGTACGCTAAAATATGTAGTTTTTAATTCGTCTCTCAAATACCTTAACCGGCATTGCCACATATTACCTTAGATGTGGAAAATTGCGAAAAAGACTGATTTAAATAGACATGACCACCTACGGATTTCAAGTATCATATCACTAGTTATTGCTTAACGTTTTTCTAGTGCTACAAATTTGAAACAGATGTAGGCTAGGGTTATTACAAAACTTCGACTCTGATTCTATTAAGCCGGAAATATCGGTTTTACCTGACTTTCAGTTCCGATTTGAGCTCCGACATTTTTCGGATTTCGAAGTAAATGGCGGCAGCAGCCTCAATAAAGTGTTACAAAAGGGTTATATTGCATGTCGCACCGGGAAGTTCATCAGAACATTACTCGTATTGCCGCCTACCTTCTACGTTTGAAACTATAAAGCTGATTTAAGTTGTTACTGTGATTTGAAATATGTTAGTTCTTATTTTCATTATCTGCACTCTATTTACCCTTATACAAAGAAATATTTTGCCATCACTTTTAACACTGTCTCCGGCTATTATACGGTCCCAGAATACTTGGAAGATGAATATGCTTGGGGATAGAGGTTTCAATCTCCCACGGCAATTTGTAATGCGATTTGTTGTACCTTCTATTTAATTTAAAATCATATTGTAATTTGTATTTTTAATCTAGTTTATATGGTAACTATTATTATTGAAAAAAGACAAGCCCGCTGAGATTCTTTAGCCGGATCTTCTCAATGTGTGGCCGCGATTCCGATCCGGTGGTAGTTTATAGAAATGTCGATGCGCACAAATACCACTTATGGTTCAAGTGAATAAAGATTATTCTGATTCTGATTCCGACTCCAATTTCGATAAATCAAATTTGAAAACTCCGTCGTCGTCTTCGGTGACGATAAATTTACCTACGTTTCATATCGTAGATATATCTGCAGCGAAATGTAATCCGCAATATCCGCGTGTCGAATTTCATTGTGATCGATCCAAGCGTTGATGTATGATTGTGTAACATACATACAACATCACACATTTCCGCTTTCATGATGTTTCTATTAGCTTCTGATCGTTCGAGTTTTAAACTTTATCGCAATCCCACTTCAATCATATTTATTTTACACTTTATTGTACACATAATAGAGAAATGACAGCGACAAAATACAAATATAAATATTGTACAAAAGGCGAGCTTATCTCAAACAAGAGATATCTTATAGCTAACCTAAGATAGATTATAAACTATAATAAATAAATGTCTCTGGACAAGTTACGCAAATCGAATCTAACCCCAAAGCAAGTAAATTATATTGCTCGTGATATGGATGTTGGTCAACGATTCCAATACATAGAAATACTTAAATAGATACCAGAATAAATTTTATAAACACCTAAACCCGGAAAGGCAGACATCTAAATGTTCATTACACAAATGCCTGCCCCGCCGGGAATCGAACCGAGTCTCGCAGTTATTCGGTTTAGTTAGACGTATACGTTAGCCACTCGACCAATAAGGCAGTGTACATAAACAACGAAATTCCCGTGCCTGACATTGGCTAAATGAGTCGTGAAAAACAATTGAAAGCCATATTTATAAAAGAAGAAGAAGTATACAACTAAAATATCTTTATGTTTGATTGCAGTTACCTACTACCGGCACTTATTATCAAATTTGTTTAAATTGGTTCCGTATCTTAGTCGTAGAAGCGTGACAAACAGATTTCTACATTTATAAAGTGTAGACAGTATTGCGTTTATATAAATTTATAATCGTAGTACATTTGAAAAAATCTAATTTCTCTTGTATCCGTTTTTTACTGTAACAAAGTCACATTATTATTTTGTCTTTGTTGATTATTTAATATAGTAAAAATGATATAGTAAAAACATCATATTATATAGATTAAAGTTTAATTTGTCTCATTTTAGAAATAGTGAGAAACTACATGTGCCTAACCAAAAAATCAACATTTACAAAAATAATGTGTATTGCAATTTGCATGTCCATTCGTATATACAACCAAATTCCTGATAATCTTAAATCACTTCTATAAAGCAGATTTCGAAAAAAGGTACTCAACTTGCTTTTAGAGAAAAATTATTATAGTGTCAAAGATTTTCTTGCAGATAAGAATAAATAATAAATATGATTAATTTAATTGCAGAATGTTGGGTGCGCAGGAGTTTGTTTCGCCGTTTCTTCTTCTGTCTGGCTAGGTTTGAAAACGGTGGTAGTTTACGGTCGACAGGGATAAATTAATTTATATTCTAAAAATTGTTTGTATTAATAAATAATCATGTACCTAATCAATACAGTAAACAGTGTGTAAATAGTAGGTAAATAATTAAATTATCTAATTGATTAATATCTAACTATTAAAATATTTGTGCACACCTAAAGTTGGTAGAATATGTAAAAACACCTAAATAATTTTGTAACATCTTTGTAACACTCATATTCCGCAAATAAATATTATTTTTTTCTTTTTCTTCTTTCTTTAAAACCTACTCGTCTGATAACGGTCAAATTTAATTGGGACCACAAGAAGTACTAGCATCCAAATAACTGGCAAGAGTCATGAAAATTTATAAATAAAATATACCGACTGTATTTTAAAGAGGAAGTAGACTATACTTTTTATAAGTTTGACATGTCTTAGTGTGTTTATGTCTGTTTGTAGTATCATATCTTCTAAACTTCTATTTTTATAACTACTTCAATTTTTTATTACAAAGTATTATTATTTAGGTATCTTCTGTATTTTCGAAGTCATTTGGAAAGCGCAAAAAAACTTTTAAAAGCCTTTTAAAAAAAAAATTAAAACTATTTTTTTATCTTAAAAATGAGTAATAAATAACATAATGCACCTTAAGAATATGAATAAATATGTAAAACAATAAAAATAGCACTCAAATTTCTCCTAATAATCTTATGTCGAACATTTGAATGATACCGTCTTTATGGCTTAAGCAAAGTAATCATCCTCGTGGAAATCTAGGTTAATTTCAACATCTCACGACACTCATATAAAAGAAGGGAAAGTTACCTAATGGCTTGAATAACATTTTGTTGAGGTATACAGGGTGTTTGAGTTGGTAATGTTCAAACTTCAAGTGGAGTGAATAACTTAAGTAAATAGTTGAAGCTTTTGTTCCCTGATTTTTGTATTTAGAGAGGTGAAGAGCTTTATTTTTTGTTTACGGTAGATAGGAATAAATTAATTTATATTTTAAAAATTGTTTGTATTAATAAATAATAATGTATTCAATACTATAAACAGTGTTTAAATAAAAAGTAAAGAATTAAAATAACTAATTTAATTAATAATTGATAAAATATTTGCACACCACAAGTTGGTAGAATATGTAGAAACGCTTAAATAATTTTGTAACATCTTTGTAAAACTCCTATTCCGCAAATAAATATTTTTTTCTTCCTTTTATTTCTTTCTTTAAAAATCTTATCGCCATCTGCCATTAGTTAAGTTTAAGTTTGCACCAAGTTAACTTGGCGCAAACTTAAATTTTTCAAAATCGGGCTTAAATTATTACAAGCAATTAATAATATTATTTAAATTTTTTTGTTTGCCCAACTTCTGTAGAGTTGGTAACCAATTTTATTATTATGACTATTTCTGAAAAATAGTCTTAAGTCGTCATAGAAAGTCATGTCAGTGACCTCCATTCTCAAGCCCATTTAGTGACATTTTACGGCAAGGAGGAAATACATAATGCAGTAATTTCTTTACGAAAACTTCACTTGTGCACTGTAATTGTAGAAATTGTGAGAGAAACTAAATTGACTAACTTTACTTAAAATGGAAAAACTACAACTAGTTTTTCTCTCGATGGCATCAAAACCTCAAATCCTCGGGTTGGCAATGTCCTTAATAATAACATACCTAGTAAACATTTGATGCAGGCGACGTGTATTTGTTGACATTCGAAAATCTGATGTTAGCCTGAGATGAGACTATGTATGTTTTTGGCTCTTTTCAATTTCTATTAATTTCTTGTTAACGTATAAAAATATTTTTAAACGTATTGTTTTAGTAAAATATTTTTGACTGTTCTACGTGTACGTGTTTAGCACAGACGATGAATTAATTGCTACCGCAATCTGATAATCGCCGACGCTTGCAGAGTTTAAGTTTATTTTATACGCAATTATACTCACATTTATTTAGGTCATGGTCAGATACTTGCAAATACATAATATTGTATATTTATCACGTACATTTTTTAAATTTTAATATTTTGATGATATTTCCCCGTGTTGGTCCGGGCTCCTTTGCAGAATAGACCATCTGCCTTCCTGCCAGGCAGCTCGTAAAAGGCGAGCACATGCGTAAGCCTATGCTCGCCTTTTACCGACTCTGACTAGGTGGTAGAGTTTCGCAGCGACTCACCCGGATTGGTAACACCGCCTTATATGTTCCTGCTGTCATAACGTCATGACGTGTTCCGGTTTGGAGGGTAAGGTAGCCGGTAAACTTACTTTTGCTCGAGGCTTAACATCCCGGCCTCAGGTTGGCAACGCACCATTACCACCTTTGGTGTCTCTAGGGGGCGTTAATTTCTTATCATCAGGAAATCCGTCTGCTTGTTTGCCTTCCAATATCATAAAAAAGGTATCAAACGATTTGCTATCATTGTCGTGGATGTTGAAGTACCCATGGATATATTTTATGCTTGTATGAAGGTTTTCTAATTTATTTATATATAAGTTTTGTATTATTTTAATTGATTAACTAAGTAGTTGTTTACCAGTTAATTCATTAGCGTAGAATACAATTTCATACAAAATTTCATCCCCTATGAAGTCATTTGGGGCTTGTTTTGTGAAAAAGAAGTAGCCTCGATTTGAACTTGAATCTTTGACTATATGCATATTAAATTACATCAAAATCAGTAAAGCGTAACACACAGAAAGACTTTGGCATTTGTAACATTATTAAAGTAAATTAGTATTAGTAAAAATAGTTCTTAATACTAATGTGATTATTAGAATTGAGAATAGAATAGGACGAGAAGGTAACAAGCATAAATATCTGCTTGTTACCTTCATCGCATTAATATTAAGCATATTATGTATTTAGCAATAGACATTGTCTTTAGTCACCAAAGATATTTTCCATTGCTAACTTAAGGGCAAATCTTAAGCATCTTGGATTTAAAGAATGTTTTAACTAACGAGTTACGATAGTGGCGACCACTGTCATAAGGATCGCTGAGTCAGGTAAAGCAGTGTAAAACGATTCGAGTAAGTCGAATCAGAATTCTGTCACCGAATGTGACTGTACTTGTGGTGTTATCCAACGGTTAATATAAGTAACGATATTACACATATACATACCGAAATGTATACATTCAAAGGTACATTACAAACCTAGACAAAAAGTCTATTTCTTTTATATTTTTATTTTTTTAAGTCTATTTTTTTATGATTGCAAATTGTACATTTTTATGCCATTTACTTGAAAAAAACCGTTTTTAACATTACCATGCCTCTTACCACTTAAGATTAAAAATATAACTAGGTACATTGCGATGGAGTTGTTACATCTTGATATTAAAATGATGATACGCTTGGACTAACTTTAATAACACTATAATATATTATAATATTATAAAGTTTGTGAGAATGAATGTATGTTTGTTACTCTTTCTCGCATAAACTACTGAACGGATTTAGATGAAACTTTACAATGATCATTTATCAATTATACATCAGAAAAACATGTAGGTTACAATACATAAAAAAATTGGAACGCGCGTAAAGCGACGAGTGGAAGCTGGTAATAAAGAAAACATATATAGGACTACTATGTCTTTAATTCAAATCGTTGTTTGTGTTGTCATTGTTGTCAATGTCGTTTCCGGCATAAAAAATATGTTAATAATACAGTATTCATATTTTTTGTTATTATTAAAATTTTAAGACTGTGAGTACTATTACTGCATATTCATTAAACATACAATTACGTTTCCAAACAAGGTTAGTGTGTCTTGGGCGTGAATACAAAAATAGAGATTAACGAGATTGTGTTTCTAGATTTCATCAACTTGGTCTTTCACTCTCACGAGTTGGACTATAACAATTATGCTCGTCGTTATCGTGTTCCGGTGGAGGCAGGTAGCGTTTTATTTCATCTTTATTTTTATTCAATTTCTTCAACTTTATTTCTTCAATTTTACTTAGTTTCAAACACATATAGTGTGACGTATAACAATGTTACATGGTTTTAATGTTTCTCCAAAGTGATCAGCATTCTATATTTTATATTAAGTACTAGTAAACTTTGTTCCTCCCGTTCAGCTTGTATGGGAAAAAATAAAGTATTGTTTGTGTATTTTCTGTTCAATTATCCTTTGCTTTTCTCTTAAAAATAACATTCAGACAATAACCTTTCCGTTCAGGCGCGATGACTGCGCTAAATAGGGATTCATTTTTATACAAATATAGATAGATAATTTAATTTTGTTACTTTTTTAAAAATTATTTTTATGTAATATACAAATGTTAAGTATTTATACAAATTTAGCTGTTACATAAAATTACAATATTGTATACATTTATTAGGAATTTCCTAAACTAAATTTTTAAAAACCTCGTTAATATTGTTAGCTGCTTTAAATATAAATCTTAAAAATACGGGATGATAAGTGGATTTTTCTGTAACTTCTTATTTTTAATACTTTGACAAAGAAGTTTACTGTTATGATAGGTATTAGGCAGTCATACCAGCGGTGGTAGTCTCGACATTACTTGGCGACCGATTTCGTATGTACTCTCCAATGTGCAGTAAGTTCTATACATAAGCCTTCTTTCTTTTCTTTAAATAAAAATTTAAAAACTTTTAAATGACAACAGATGCTTAAGATGTTAATGGTGTTTATTAATAATAAAAGCGTGTTAAAAACAAGACAATGGTGGTAATTTTGTTGCGCACTCACTAAACTAATTTTAAGTTATCGTTGTCTGCTTTTAACGAAAGAAACAGAAAGAGACAAAACTCTTTTAGCGCTGTCTAATTAGACCGTACACGTCATTTCTACAGACGTTTAAACTATTACTGGGAAAACGTCGATTAAAACATCGCGATTTGACATGTTCGGACTAATCTGACGTGTCTAAAACGTCCCATCTCTTTTGTTTTTGTTTCATTTGAGAAAGAAAGCATGCATCTAAAATAAGTTTAGTTTGTGAACAGCAGAATTACCACCAATGTCCAGCGCTGATGTTAAAGCGGACTTTAAACTTCTTTGTCACAGTATTTAAAAATAAAAAAGATATTTATGACTATGGTAATGTATAATAATCATCAGATAGTAATAATGTTAATAGTTTATTACTAAATGTTAGGTACGGCTTGTAACAAAAACTATTCTCAATAAGGAGAGACCCTTGTCTACCACAAATTATAAGATTACTCAGACTTCTAGGGTTTCAACTTGTCTGGTTTTTTGTACCTATAAGTTATAGAGCTAGAACACTTTAATGAGACTTGTCGACACCCCTATTTTTGACGTGACAACGTCTTATAATTCGATGAAGCCGGCTGCACGCACCAAAAACATGACTCATGCGGCGTTACCTCGCTCTGAGGCGTGCTATTTAATGCTTGAAGTGCAAGCGAGAGCGCGGAACGAGCGACAAAGAGGCACAATCGGCTTCCGTTCTTATGATGTCACGTTCAACTATCGTCAGTTAACCGACTTTACAGACAACCGCTTTTTTACTAAACATACTTGGGCTATTTATCACAACAAGATTGCAGATAGGAGCGGTCGTTGAACCACTTTTTGATACGAATTCTTGTTTCCGATTCGCTCCGAGTACGAATTTAGCAAGAACCTGATTCGATTGAGAAAAACTATTCGATTTGAAATTTATTATTATTCACAGGATCAAAGTACAGGTAATGTTTTACCAAGACATCGTTACCATTTTCTAACCGTTAATTTAGGGTATTTTTCGATTGGGAAAAAATATATTTGACTTGCAATTTATTTTTTACAGGATCAACGTAGGTACAGGTAATGTTTAATCAAGTCATCGTCATCATTATCGAAGCGTTAATTTTGGGTGTTTTTTTATGTGAAGACACTAAACCCATTATTCGCTTTCCAACTTTTACTTCTTATCGTCACTACATAGTATAAAACAAAGTCGCTTACTCTGTCCCTATGTCTCTTTTGCTTACATGTTTAAAACTAAGCGACGAGGAAGGTTTATATGTATATTTCATAAACGTGCAAAGCCGGGGTTGACCGCTAGTTTTATGATAAGACAACATAAAGATGATGATAAGAAACCTACCGTGGCCTGTAGACATCACTGATGTTATAGATGTGTTACTTTCCTGTGGCAGGGTATTAGGCGTAAAGTGCAAGTCTATGGACTACCCAACCCTCGGAGTTTAACGTGAGAGTTTAACAAACCATTTCTTTGTTACCTTAGTAAGTGCTATTAATGCTATGATGACAATCACCGTTATCTATGATTATCCCTCCGTTCCCCGTGTTGGTCCGGGCTCCTTTGCAGAATAGACCATCTGCCTTCCTGTGCCAGGCATCTCGTAAAAGGCGAACATAGGATAGTCGTCACTGCTACCGTGACATTTAAGTAGGTGGTAGAGTTTCGCAGCGACTCACCCGGATTGGTATCACTGCCTTACTTATTCCTGCCGCCATAACGTCATTACGTGTTCCGGTTCGGAGGGTAAGGTAGCCGGTAAACTTACTTTTGCTCGAGGCCTAACACCACGGCCTCAGGTTGGCAACGCACCAATATCACGTTTGGTGTCTCTAGGCGGCGTGAATTTCTTTTCATCAGGAAATGCGTCTGCTTGTTTGCCTTCCAATGTTATAAAAAAAATCATAACACTTTTTTTCCATCACCAACATATAAGAAACTGACACAAAGATATGCAATAGAAATCGTTTATTAAGTTGAACATTTGCAACAAAGCGCATACGCATTGCAATCTTGATCTTACAGACTTCCGTAAACGTATTAAGAGCATTCACAAAGACAGCTTAGGAGTTTCATCAACTTTAAAGACCTTATACGTGTTATACACGCGCTATATGCGCATTAAGCAAATACATGTCTATTATAAAGAAATAAAACTAAATGCTACTTACAACACTTTTGTCTCGAGCAAGTTTTTGTATTCGTCTCAGTACGGCATAGCCGATTATAAATTAACACTTAACAGTTAAGACAAAAAACACCGCTTCGAAAATTCGCATGAAAAGCCACAATTAAAACAAGAATAATTTTCTAAATGTATTTAAAGTAAAAGCTTTAATAATACACTTATTATGGAAAAAACTGCATGTTTCGGTTAAGATTTTAGTGGCAGTAGCTAATATTGTCATGACCAAAAGTATCTTCTTTGCTATAGCCACTTATTAAAAAAAATTCGTGCTCTATTATTATAATAACTTAAAGTATTTTTACATTTGTTGCACACAAAAACAAAAATGTACCAAAAACACATACGTACATAAAAGACGTTTACGAGCTATTATTTAAGTTACAAAGTACTTTTAGGATATATGCGTAATAAAAGAAAATAGTATTCAGATTCCGGTTAATCTGAAATTGCACTTGAAGGTAACAATACTTTTATGGATGGCTTATTTTGTAAAGACTAATGTGTGAATGTCGACTATTCGAGTCCATCAAATATCTTTTTAACATTTAGGTTAGTACCTAACGTTGATAGAGATAAGGAGACCAGCCTTTCTAACTGGAACCAAGTTATCAAGTGATAAAGTATTTAGTTGTAATGACACTATTGTAGAAAATGTGTCATATCATAAAGGCCTTATAACGTTCAAAAACGAATTTATAATATGAATACAAATTGAAGTTCTATCCGTATCTCGTCTTCGCAATAATCGTAAACAAGTGACATGGTTTTACTCGCTTACCTCATTAAGAACAGAAGCGTGGAGATATTCATTTTAAGTACCAAGTTGAAATGTTCCAAAGTGCCATTACTTAGGACCATTACGTTCCATACAAATCGCCAGACTCTCGGCCTAGAAAGCTCGGACTACATTCTGAGGTCAACGGCCCATGATTTTGACGAACGCTGTACGACCGCGCTTCCGTATGTTTACACCAATACCGATGATTTGATTATTAACAATCTGCAAACTTTCTGTTTACTTTACAATGTCGGTTTGTGGGGCTTGTTTGTTAACTATACTATTTAGGTTACTATAACGTGTAAATTGGCATAATTTGATAACATAATTCTGTCGAAAGAAAAGGTTTAGAAATTTCTGAAATTTTGCAATATTATAAGGGCTCAATAAACTCGCTACTAATTACAGAAACTATTTCAATATATAAACTGAAAAACTTTGTGTTTATTAAAGATATTTCAGACAAAAAAAATGGAAAAATTAGTTAAAATATTAGCCTGTTTCCTTGTTTTCGAAAAACTGAATTAATTTGGCATGTATTTTTACTATTTAACGAATAGAACAACATTAATATATACATTTTTTTAACCGAAATCGATCAAGTAGACTTAATCAATCACGTCTGAGAAACTTCATGCCATATTATATAATAATTTCGGTTTCAGTTAGGAGTAGGTACTTTCATTCTCCTATGTCTTGGATTTGGATGAAAAGATTAATAAACTACTACCTATTTCAAAGAGTGCAGCACAGTAATACTACCGCCTTACTTCCGGTGCTGCCGAGTGTCATAGCTCGCCATGTCGAAGACTAAGGTAGCAGGTAAACTTTGTACATACGACCTAATATCAGCTATAAGATAGCGACTCCATAGTAACAACTATGGCGAGTATTCCGATTTAACGCATTTACATTTTCATAGTCATAGTATTTATGCTGCCAACGTCGGGTTCTGAAAATTAGGGAACCTGTTAAACTCTACTTAGGCTAAGAATCTGGCCCCAATATACTAGTCATCAAATTCTAGTAAAAAAAGTTAGCAATAAACTACAATAATATAAAAAAATAGTATAATAATAATAATAAACAAATGACAATGCAAATTGCAAATATATTAGAATATCGCGTGAAAAATGTAATTAGAACTATTTTATTATCTTTGTATCAGCATAAATAACATTGTAGGGTTAATTTTAATTCGATTAAACAGGGTAATTGATATTAACAACATAAAATGATGGTTTTGAGGGCAGCTCCTAGAGGATTTAAATTATATTATGTAGAAAACGTTGACCGCACTTAACAGTTTCGTTCATGAAAAAAGTATTAAAAATAGTTTATTGAAAAGTTTCAACCACGAAAATAAAAATCTTTTGAGTGTTGTGTAAGTGGAGAAATTGTGATTTTTTTAACTAATTAATAACTAGGTAGGTATTTTAAATATTGTACTTTATTTTGAAGGCGTATAAAAGAAAACAAAGTTATGTATTTAATTACTACCCAACTACAAGTTTGGAATATCTAGATTATGGCTTTGGTTTTGCAGAATCGCACTTCAGAGCATTTCGGCTTTCTTTTAAAACACATTCCATTTGTTCTTGATACATACTAAGAAAATAAAAAGTTGCATATTATAATTTGCAGATGGAATTTACTAAAAGTAATACCAGAGACAGTATAATTAATACTAAAGTCAGGCGGTGATAGATCATAATTAGCACACCTTCTTGTCAGGTAAGTCTTGAGCAATTAGGTCTAGCAATGCTATCCAAAACATTTTTTTTGATTATGTGAGAAAAGGAAAACAAAAATTCAGTGGCATCCCAAATAAGGCAGTCACCACAAGATAGCTTGAACAAACGATAGCATGTTGACAGTAAACTGGAGATAAGCATCGCTTCTGAGTTTACACTGCCCTGTTACTGTTATTGTTTACAGTGCACTGCTTGTGTTTTGATGCTTGTAACATGATTCAAGCAAGTAAACATATCAGTGACATTGTGTTCCGAAAAAATTTCAAATTCAGCTATTCTATTTTATGTTAGTACTAGTTTAATAAAGATTTTTTATGATATTGGAAAGCAAAGAAGAAGGCGAATTTCCTATTGGTAAAAAATTAATACCGCCTAGAGACACCAAAGGTGCATTACCAAATTGTGCGTTGCCAACGAGATGTTAGGCCTAGAGCAAAAATGAATTTTCAGGCCATCTATCCTTCGGACCAGAACACGTCAACGGCAAGCACTGACGTTATGGCGGCATGAATAGGTAGGCGGTCGTAACAAACCGTGCGAGTCGCTGCAAAACTCTACCACTTTGTTATACGCCACGGTGTTAGTGACGATAAGTCTATGCTCGCCTTTTACGAGATGTGAGACAGGAAGGCATATGGTTTATTTTTACAAAGGAATCCAGACCAACACGGGCGGTTCGTACCTACGTGTGGTGGTAAAAACTTTTTAATAGACCTACTTCTGATTAGATGAGCCAGTTGCTAATTGGCGCCATTTCTCTTTTATCTAATCATCTTAAGATTCGTTTTTGAAATTTCAAAATAAATCCCCCAAACGATTTGAAAAAGTATACTAAAGGCGGGATTCAAATCACGAAATTTTTATCACTAACAATTTTAGGAAGAACGCTTATCTTAAGTATAAATATACATCTTAATATCTAGTGCCACTGATTACTTTAAATTAATTGAAGACATTGAACTTTTTACTTCGTCATCAAAAATCGAGAACGTCTTGTCTCTTCCGTTGGATCTTCTTGGCCGAGGCCATTACTGTATCCGGTGACTTAAGGCGAGTCCATCTTTTACAGCGCTTATTTTTTATTTTTTCGCGCCATTAAATCTAGCAAACAAAAATTAAGTTGAGAATTTACAAGGAAGTTTTATCCAAAAAACTAGAAGTACCATTAAATAAATTTTTATTAGTTACATAAGAAAATAAATCTCTTTTTTTAAGTGCGCTTATGGCTTGTGTTATCTTAAATTAAAATAAAAAGCCCGCAGTTATTTTATAAGTATTTCCTATTATTTCAGAAGCTACCAGCAAATTTTACAAAGAATACGTTAAACATTTTTTAGTTTCAATTTGTGTCTGTATCCCAACCACGATTCGCGCCGAATCTACTGAAGCAATCATTACGAATTACTATATACGTAATTTCTCTATATTACAAGAAAGCTTATAGGCTACTTTTACGGAGAGGGATTTTAGTAATACTTATTGTGAATTAGACTAAAATTCATTGACGCGTAGTTCGATTTCGATTGTTTATTCGTCTTTTCTTTAGATTGTATCTTTTGTGTTGATGCGATTTACTGATTACCTCGTTTTTTTTCAATCATAAGTTTTGTAGTTTTCAAATTGCGGACATAATCCTCACTTACTCACTCACTCACTCACTCACTCACTCACTCACTCACTCACTCACTCACTCACTCACTCACTCACTCAGTATAAAAGTGACAAAAGTACGTCAAACCTAAAACTTAGAGAAACACGTTAATGTATGTGGTCATCTTAAGGTGTTCAGACTTTGAAATAAACTTCAACTGTCCTAGGATGCCAAATGTTGTATGTCTCTCTCCAAGAGCGTCGCCAGCCGACGGTCTAGATGGGGGCAAGTTGATACGGAGATTGAGAAAAATATACATTGTAGGTTCAATCGGGAACCTCGTGCCCTCGACTTTTTGACTAGCCTTGCATTTTGCTATAAATAGTAGCAAACTAGTAGAAAAAGTACTAGAATAATCGATCAAGTCAAGTTAAAGACATGAGACTGTTTACTTTATCATTTTTTTTAGAATCTCTAGGGGAGGGCAGCTGCCCCTCTTGCCTTGCCCCTTCTATTCACTAATTAAAATCGGGCTAGCGTTTAGTGCAGGGAGTTTTGAACGTAGTCGCTGGTACAGCTAATCGAAAATATGTCTACAAAGAAGTGAGAAGCCCCGTGTTGGTCTAGGCTACTTTGCAGAATAAACTTACTGCCTTCTTGTACTAGGCAGCTCGTAAAATGCCAGCACAGGCTTACCGACATCAATACCGTGACATATGACTAGGTAGAGTTTTGTTGAGAGATTGGTACCACTACCTTATCTATTCCTGCTAAGAATTGCTACCTACCTAGCTACCTGACTTCAAACTGTCTACCTGATAAGTACTTTTATCATGAGGAAACTCATCTACTTTGTTACTTGCCTATGTTGACGAAAATTTTTATCGTTTGTTGCCAATTTTATCACCGAACTTATTATCAGTTGTAAGTCTAAACATTATATAATTTCAACAAATGCAATCCAATTAGGTATGCATTTTAAATGTAATAGCATTCAGGTCACGTAAAAGATTGTTTATACGTGTAGGTATGTTATACGTAGGAGAAATATTTAACGTAGACTATTCTTGGTTATGTATATTCGCATTCTAAGTTCAGTTAAACGGTTGTAAAAGGTCACATAATTTCATGACGCCACACAAATTTCAAATGCATTGACCCTTCGCCCTTGGGAATTATTCCAACTGATCCCACAGGTAGCTTATTTATTTAAACTTTATAGTAAATGTAAGTACAAAAGGTGAACATATGAATTTTCTCCCAGTCTACCTTTTGGGTAACAGAGATAGAGATAAAAAAAGCTAAATAGATATTTGATAGAGATATTTACGATCATATATATTATATGATACATTTGTGTGACAGAGTGAGTGAAAACATTGGGTTTTAGAAGGGAGACAAACTGAGTCCAATATAATCTTTTCAATTCACAAATTAGTTAGGAGTGACGCCTATTTTAAATTTAATAATTTTAGTTATAAAAAAAATCTATGAAAAGTAATAAAAAATCTAATCCCAAAGTAAGCATATGTTATGGATTCAAAGATAAATAGATACCTATTAGTAATAAGGATATGCATATACATATGTTACTGTATTTTACATCAAAGGTACATCTCGGTATTAATTTCCACATCTCATTAATATAAAAAAAATGTGTTGATGTAGGTATGTTTATTAAATTAAGCTTCAACATCTTAAGCTATAGCAGAGATTGATCTAAGCTACCTATGATTTTGAAATGTTTCCGCGGAAAAGCTTTATAACTTGCGCAGACAAAATCGCGGGATAATTATTATTTGATAAAAATAATGACGACTTCGTAGTTTTTTTGGATGGATTTAGATGGATTAGTTTATAACAATGGAAGCCAAATATCTAGACAGACGGATTTCCTGATACAGAGAAATTTACCGGCAGTGGTGCGCTGCTTCCCTTTTGCGACATGACTCATTAATTTATTTACCTACTTGTTTAACAAAAAATACCAGTAACCCTACTCTTCTAATTGGAATAAGACAGTGGTTAACATTGAGATAAAAGCGATAATGTGTAAGTATCTGTATTATTTTGAAATAACCCTAATTTAATTCCAATTATTGTTATAACAAATAAAAAATAGTTTTAAATAGGAATTTTATTAAATCGTTTTGAAGGTGAAAGTGAATTCTGAGAATTAGGTACATCCATTATAAACCATCTTTATAGCAGTTCTTATCACACAAAAATAAATAATATTAAAAAGTTGCGTTATTTTCATTATTATTTTAATACTGTAATTTGAGATTTTATCTAAATTATTTCTACTAATAATAAAACAGCTTCTTAGCTAGCTAATAATTTAATATTTTGTTAACGTTTTAATTTTTACTTTATACCAAGCTAGCTATTAAGAAATAAGACGATTCAAAAGACATATTTTATAAAATAATTATTATATAAATTAAACATGCCAATAACATAATCATAATTTAGATAAATTATTTTAATTTACAAACCTATCTAAAAATTGTTATAAATTAGAGTAATATAGTATTAATACAATCTTTGTTTTAGTAAAAGCTTCTTTATTTTATATACTTTTAAATGTGTTTATATTTAAAAAATGTAACGAGTTTAATAAACTCTAAGTTTAAAATAATATGTAAATAAAAGCTCCCAACATACAGAGCTTTTAAAGGCTTTCTAATACACGTGAGTGGATTTAGACTTACCAAACCGGTTGTCCCTTCATGTTTGCAGATTGTTTTATCTGCTATACGCCCAAATACACTTCCTTGCTACACACAAAAGTGATTTTCACCGGTCATTGTTACCACAACACATGATCTGAATACAAATAACACTCGGAACACACAGCGAGACGCGTTTCTTTCGCTCAGAACAACATGAGACTGCCGTGAACGAGTCAAGCAGGCCGGCTATCCAATAGCTCTACGGTAGAGTGCTATATCGGACGTCCTTTCTCTACATTATAAAATAAACCTTAATGTTAACCAAATAGAACTTTAAAATGAATGCAATGTAGTGGTTTTTAAATCGGTATGAGGTTTTCGGGTTGAAAACTAGATGCAGAGGAAAGAAAGTCAGCGGGCAGCGCATTTCCCAGCATCGATGCTGCGGACTATAGCCACAGTGTATAACCATTATTGCGGTCACTATCCCATCCCATACGATGTTTTTAAACCTTAACGTATTTTTAAATATTTCCTTGCCTTTGTTGATTGTTAGACATGTCTAAAGGAAATTTTAAATTACTTACTCGCGGGAGTATCTTACACGTATTTTTGAAATAGGTAACGTACCTGTAGCAGAAAAAAAACTGTCAGTCATTTTGTATAATACAAATAGCAAGAAATAATAGTTAATAAAGTTAATAAGGTTAAGAGAATATGCAGCCTTCTTAACAATACAAATGGGTAATGATAGTACAATTGCAAAAACCGATTTTAACAATATCCTACACGTCCATTTGAGTAACACTTAATAATCATAATAATTTTTACATTTTTCAACAAGTATAACTCGAAAACCACGAGATGGATCATGATAAAACTAATATGGGACCACCTCGAAATCATGATCTATCTTTTTTAAAATAACTATCAAAATTGGTTGACTATTGGCCGAGTAGTCGCGTAACATATAAAAAACAGTTGAACTAAGAACCTCCTTCTATTTTTAGGTCGGTTAAAAAATCGTGATGATACAGAATTGTAACATAATTTTTAATATCATTAAAAACGCGAAAGTGTGTATGTTTACATGTAAGTCCTAATTTTAATGATCTATGTATTTGTTTAAAAGTGCTTAGCGTGTATGTGGCAGGGGCTCCTAGACTTGCATGTACTTAGGCCTAACACCTTGGCTACAGGAGAGAAACTAACCTATCAAATTACATATAGGCTTTGCTGGTGTTGCTATCTTATGGCCGAAATCTAAGCCAACGTGTAAAAGTCTACTAAAAAGTAGTTACTACTAACTGCATTGTCCAATCCAGTGACCCAATCTTCATCCATCTTCATTCTCCATTCAGTGATTGGGTCGTCACATTCCGACGTTAACGAAACTTTGACGTATATGTAAGTATATACAAAACTATTAGCAAAATCGGCACGAAAATTACTGTTAATTGACCTCGTCGAGTGAGTGGATTTCGAATATGACTAACTACACCCACGATAGGTACTTGTTCGATTACCACCTAGAGCAATGATGATGTACATAGGTTTCTGTCTCAACATGCGGTTAACATTTACAATGCGGTTAAAGTTAACATGTTCAAATTAATACTCGTACTTGTTTTGCATATTAAGGTTATGGTTATAAGGGTTATGTAATTGTATTAAAGCAAAAATGTTTGTTTAAATTAAAGAAATTAACATATTTAAAAACTCATGGAAAACTTTGCCTGTTTCTTTAAATAATCGTTATTTTTTAAAACAATTTTCTTCAAAACGAAACGCGAATTCACGCCTCACTAATTCAAAACTGCTGTACGTAGCGCTTGAAACATTTATGTTAATCATAAATACATTTTATATTTAACTAAAAGAGTTAAACGAACTTGAAACCCCACTCACGTAGAGTCAAAATATTTACGCTACGGGAATAATTTAATACAAAGTAGACTCAATGATATCATTAAAAATAAAATGGGAATGTTTCATCGCTTTCTGTCCACTTGTCTTGAGTTTTTATTCAAATTCTCTTATATCTAATAAGACAGTAGATTTGCAATCATAGGTATAGATGTTTTTTTTGTGTCTTTTTGTATATAGGCGGGCAGGGAATAAGCACACTGGTCTCTTGATGGTTAGGGATAATTTGGCCTTTAGCCATCACAGATGGTTTAGGTGCATGGCTGGTGTGTTTACCAGCTACCTTACCCTCTAGACCGGAACATGGCAGTCATTATGGCGGCAGGAGCAGGTAAGGCGGTGCATCCCTACCCAGGCTTGTTGCTGTACAGTACTCTACCACCTTATTGGTAATGACTATATACATCTATGCTCGCCTCTTACGAACTACCTGGCAGAGAGGCACATGGTTTATTCCACTTAACGGACCTGGAACAATACGAGGAAATCTTCCGTGTTGGTTCAGGTCTCAGGTCTAGGACAAACAGCCGTAAGAGACGAGCTTAGATAAAGTGGGTCATTATCAAAAAGAGCACTTATGGTAGGATGCTGTATTGTGGCACAGAAATAGTCCTGAGAGTAGGATAGCCGGCAGACTTTCGTTTTAGGCTTAACACTTCGGTCAAAGGACGGTACTTATCACATCTATGCCGTCTGTAGACCATAGCTATCTCTTGTCATTAGGAAAGCCGTACGCTTGTTAGCTGTCTTGTCCTGAAAAAATCCTTCCATCATCGTATCCTAGCGTTAACTTTCCTTTTTCTGAAGATTTGGTGCGGGATTCAACGCATTCCTCCCGTTCTTCCGGTTTTCTTTGATCTCCCGGTCTTTCAAACTTTCAAAACTTTTTACAATAACGTTTGTTTTATTTATTCGTATACAAAATTAGACACATTAGGTGGCGTAGCCAGGATTGTATACAGAGGGGGATAAACAAAGAAAATCCCAAACTTTATTTTTTGAGTCATCGTTTTTTATAATTTTAATCATAAGAGTTTCTCAGATGAGTAACTGATTATTTAAACCAAATATAATAACGAGAAATAGCTTTACTTGATGGATATTCAAACCTCTCTTTTAATTTCATCTTTTTTAAGACCAATTTCTTCTTCACGCTTAACAAAATTTAGATAGCTGCAATTATATGTAAATCCTTTTCTTGGGAGAGAAGGGTATCATAAAAAAATGTAAAAAGCAGTCAAAATGATATTTTTTTAAAACAGTAAAAAAATCACTTGATCTAATTCGTCCCCTTAAATTGCTCAAAACCTTTGGTTTCAAGATAAGACTTACCTACTGTAGGACAAGGGCGATATTGTAGGGCTTCACGGTGTTGCAACAATCAAGATGTGCGTTGTTCCTTCTTATTAATAAACACGGACCAAGGTTGTCCAAGGCTTAAATTTGTATTTTCGTCTGTGTTAAATTGTAATAAATAATCTAATGTTAGTTAAACCTTGGAGTAGCTTAGTCTACATTTATTGATTACACATAAAACGGGTTTGTTTTTTGAGATACTTTATGTTTTATTTATTTATATTATAGTCATTCAAATACGAAACTTTATTTGGCCCTCTCATTAACCGACTCTAAAAAGTTTTTTATACAACGTTGTTACGCGATTACACGGCCAATAGCCAACCGATTTTGACGGTTCTTTTTTATAAAGATAGGTAATGATTCCGAGGTCTCATTAGTTTTATCTTAACGCAACTATAGGTTTTTGAGTCATACACGCATTTTTTACTTATCTTGACAATTTCATGTTTCCTTTTCGAAAAAACAATTATTATGTCGAAACGTGATATAGTTGGGGTCGGTTTTTGCAGTTTTACTGCGCTTAAATATAAAAGAGTAAGTTTTTATTCTTTGTTCTTTTTTATGATATTGAAAGGCAAACAAGCAGACGGATTTCCTGATGGTAAGAAATTCACGCCACCTAGAGACACCAAAGATATCAATGGTGCGTTGAAAACCTTAGGATGGGATCTACCTTATTCTCCGAACCGCAACACGTCAACGGCAAGCGCTGACATTATGCCGGCAGGAATAGGTAAGGCGGTGGTGCCAATCCGGGAGAGTCGCTGCAAGACTCTACCACCTAGTCAAATGTCACGGTGTTAGTGACAGTAAGCCTATGCTCACCTTTTACGAGCTGCCTGGTACAGGAAGGCAGATGGTCTATTCTGCAAAGGAGCCCGGACCAACAAGGTAATTTAAATTGCCAATTTATTATTATCATTCTATTCTTTTTTTATAACGCAGTAAGCGATAGTTAGTTATTATACGTTCTTCAATGCTGTGCAAGCTTGATGTGCCATATGTTTTCTGTTATTATTACGCAATAAATAACTCTTATCAAAAATATTCCTGAACACTTTCATTTGTAAAAATATTGTCCTATGAAAAGGGTTGATAGAAAACCATTATACGACCTAGACACCACATAAGTTTTAATTTTTTGGACCAGGTATTATTGAATTCCTCTAAGTTTTTATAATAAAAAAAAATTTATAAATATATCCACAATATCTATGAATATAAACACAACAGACCCTGATAAGTACCACTATTTTACCTATTTACACCGCTATAACTTTATTGCCTGTTATTGTCATGTTCAGCGTTAGAGAGTAAAGTAGGTAGGCTTACGCAATAAAGGTCGATGCTTATATTCCCAAAAAAGCGAGGCACTAATAATATCTGTGATATCTATAGACGACGCCTGTCTTTCTTCGTTAGAGCTGCCTGTTTACTCGCTATCTAATAACTAAAAAGTCAGGGGTTCTTAATATCATTGTTTCTCTACAATGATATTAAGAACCCCTGACTTTGCCGTGGCGTGGCTTTTCAATGGCGTCATTGTGAAATTGTGTTGTCTCATCCTAATTTTAATGATAATATAATTTAATAGGTCATATGCCAATATGCCAAGCAGAGGCATAATATGTATGAAAATTGAACGTGAAGCCTCGTAACGCCTACTCCTCGTTGATATGCAAATATTCATATTCATGTTAGTCTAAGATCCGAACCTAGGTCGACCTTCACCGAGCTGACAATTAGACGATTAGAACTCACTATCGAATTGCACGTGTCTTCTTATCCGTATGCCTTATTTTGTATAAAAGCTAATAATAGGACAAAACATATTTCATAACAAATTTAGATTTGAAGAATATATGCTAAAAATAGGTTGATATAAATAATCCTGAACAGAATATTTTTTATTAAAAAAATATTTTTTCGTTAAATGTTGCAATATTAAGATAATAAGAAAATTTTATCCCGACTTACAGTTTATGACGTGTAGAATGTGCAGAAGTTGGGTTGTTGGTTTTTGTATGAGTTGCCAGGTATATAAGTCGATGCCAATTACTTTTAAGGGATTGGATAATGAAAAAATTATATGTAAAAGTAAGCGCTGTTTTATCGCGAGCAATAGGTATAGGGCAGTCTGCAAAATAATTCGGAATAATGAAAAGTGTTGAAAATATTGTGTACAAGATTTTTAGGTTAACCTTTTCAATATGATTTTTAACATACTTACTAAATCTATTATTAAATACTAGAATCCCAGCTTCGCACGGGTGGACAAACTTCTATGTTATTGTCCATATAAACTTACCTCTTGAACCACAATTAAAAACAAAATTTAATGAATAGTTTTAAAGATCTCAGCATACATAGGGACAGACAACGGAAAACGACTTTGTTTTGTACTATGTAGAGATCTTTCACTCTGTCAGCTATCTGTCATATACTTTCTATCAGCTCCATGTCGGTCGATGTAGGTTCGGATCTTTGACTATATAAAGATATGAGGTATTTCTTAAAGTATACAATTTAATGTCACAATTTCATGCCAAAATTAGATTTTTAGTCAAATATCTAGATTTTTCGAGTCTACTTTAACGGAAAATCTGTTTTTTATATTTATTATATGCACGCCAATTGTCTTTGTTTTTAGTGTTTCCTTTTCACGGGTCAGAGAAATCTCTCTTGATGAAGATAAGCACTCCATTGTACTATAATTTCTTTATGTCTTTAATTTTAACGTTATTTGCACAATGATGAATTATTTTAATTTATGAGCATTTAGTTTTGTAGTTTTATTATTACTAAGTACTGCAACAAAGTAATGTGGAAGAGTTCTGAAACAGTTTGTTCGGAATAATGCCTGAAAACCATAGTACTGCTACTGTTACGTCAGTGCCTGGTACATAACCATTTTGGTTTTGATTTGAATGATTTTGAAACTTACCTAAGGGGCATAAGATTCTAGTCTCGAGTTGGCAACGTTTTATTATTTCTAAGTACTGCAACAAAGTAATGTAGAAGAGTTCTGAAACAGTTTGTTCGGAATAACGCCTGAAAACCATAGTACTGCTACCGTTACGTCAGTGCCTGGTACAAAAACATTTTCGTTTTGATGGTAGGCAGTTAGTAAACTTACCTAAGGGGCTTAAGATTCTAGTCTCGAGTTGGCAACGTTTTATTATTTCTAAGTACTGCAACAAAGTAATGTGGAAGAGTTCTGAAACAGTTTGTTCGGAATAATGCCTGAAAACCATAGTACTGCTACCGTTACGTCAGTGCCTGGTACAAAAACATTTTGGTTTTGATGGTAGGCAGTTAGTAAACTTACCAAAGGGGCATAAGATTCTAGTCTCGATTTGGCAACGTATCAATATAAATCTCAAGAGTATTTAGAAGGTAGTGATACTTGAAAATTGCCGCTCTAATTTTAAGTTTCTGTAATTCATAATGTAATTTGTAACATTATAATATGTAAGTTACACGTGTCATAGAATACTATATAATATACTTTGGACAACATCTTTACAATGTATCAAAAAGTGCGATTAATTAAAGAAAGACAAGCCCTCTCTTCTTTTACCGGATATTCTCTGTGTGTGAACGCGATTACGTTATGGTAGTATTTTACTGTAATATTTACTGTCTGTCGTATGGTAATATTTACTGTCAACTCGGACAAGTACAGTTTGTACGGTCCATAGCAATAAAGTATTCTTAATCCTACTAATATTATAAATGCGAAAGTTTGTTAGTATATATGAACGTTTGTTACACTTTCACGCTCGAATGGCCAAAAGGATTTTTCTGAAATTTGGAAAACAGATAGATTGAGATTAACATATTATATTTTTTTAATAGTGATCGCACAACGAGTTCCTGTGAAAGCGCAGGCGAAGCCGCAGGTAACAGCTAGTCTGATATGTTTGGTCTAAAGATGATGTCTTTTTCTAACCATCAAAACATCCGTGTGAGTATTTACTTGAAAAGCTAGTGATTATATAAATAAATGGTATGTCTATTAATGCCATACAAATAATGAGTGATAGCGGGCGACCATTGTAACTTACCACCGGATGGTCCGTATGTCTTCTTGTCCTTATTCCTTCTTTTCTGTATAACAATTTATATGTAGAAAACAACAACAAAAAAGTAAAACTTCAAAAAACTAACTCCATATAATCTAGGTACACAAAAATATGCATTATCCATCCATTTTAAATATGTAAGTCTGCCTGGCTGTTACGCTTTCGCGGCTAAACAGCTGGACAGATTTTGATGAAATTTTATATATACATAGTCAAAAACCTGAGTTTATTATAGTGTGTTTTTTTTAGAAAAAAACAGCCCATAGATGATAATAGATATATTTGTATGCAAATTTGTTATATGCTGACGAAGTCGCAGGTTAGAAATAAGCAGCTAGTTTAATATGATTCCTGAAACCACCGGATATTGATACAATTTTATGGGAGCATTTCAGAATATTGACCTATTTTTTTAAAAAAAGAACCACCAAAATACGTTATTGGCCAAGTAATCGAGTACACAAAAGTCAAAAGACAAAAAGCCATCAAAACTAATAACCAGGGGGGTTTTTGGATAGGCTAAAAATAGTAAGCATGACTGATGACTCAAAACCCGTTTCCATATTGTGCCAATAGATTAGCATGCTGTAGATAACGAAGATAAAGGGAACGAAGATAGTGCGTAAGCATATCGATCTGTTTACTTTGGTGAGAGCAATTTATGGCCAGAATATTTGGCTTTCGTAATGGAGATTTGAATTAGAGGCGAAAACCCAAATAAACTTCTACAAACAATGTTTATTCAACGAGTAATACTTTTGAGTGCTCTTGAATATAAATTCGTAATTGAATAATCTTTGGGTAAGGAAAGATAATTATAATCGTTAATTATTGGCAAAAGTTTCGCCCGCGCTTAAATAAATTAAAGATAATAAATTTATGAATGCGATATTATAACGAATACATAAAAAAATATATTTTTGATTTCAATATTTGGCGCCGTTGAGAGAATGATGTTCGTATGGTTTTTGTAATGATTGAATTTCGTGTTTACATTGAGTGAAATTAGTCAATTTTGGTGGCCTTTTGTACAATTTTGTTCAGTGAAAGTGCACAAATGAAATAATCATGAAGGAATAGAAATAGCGTATCGTGTATTACCTCGTTGCCGCCAAATCTCACCACATGAGCTTGAGCAATGAGGCCACTGCTTTACCCAAGACCCTGACGTGACTTATTGACGACTTATGACTAATTACAGTTGAATCCCGATTTTGGTAAATTGAAACAAATTTCTACTTGACTAATGGCAAAATACTAACGTGAATGCCAAAACCTAAAGAAAGAAAGAAAGCATTATTATTATTTAATTAGCGTCTTGTTAGCCGAGGTGTTAGCGTAAACACTTAACTCCACCGACGAATCGGGAGCCTCAGGTTTCATTCCCGACGGGGGCAGGCATTTGTGTGCGGAACATAGATGTCCATAATCCAGGGGCTTCCTGCAACCCTTTTTAGATTATTTCTACATCTAGTACAAGGATATCCTACGCTGTGTTTGACTGTACGTGGTCTCTACTCCAAAAACTTTGTGCTCTAGCGGCCATGCGTCCGATCGTTCGCTTTGGAAATCTACAAAGAAGACCTATGTTCAGTTGTGATAATGATGATGGTCTATGAAAGCATTTCTATCATTTTATGTATTAGTGTCGTTGACTAACACCTATAACACAAGCTTTTAATATCCTTACTTTGGGACCTTAGACTTATTTATTTATTTATTATTAAGGGTCGATTACAGTTTCACATCTATACATCACATAAACACAAGAGATCTTATTGTAAAAGTTAAATGTAGAAACTACTTATAAATCGGCCACAGCATGCACCGTTTAAAAAAACAATCGAGAATCAAAATTAAAATTAAAATGATAACAATTTATCAAGACATAATCAAAGACTTTAAAAAAATATTTCAAGAGAACAAATAAATTAATAATTTGATAATTTACAAAACAAACATGTTATTTTTATCGCTATGTTGACCTATACAGCATTCATTTTAAAGCAATAATACATAAAAATAACACATGTTTTATTTATCGCTGCAATGGTCTACACAGCATTCATTTTAGAAAAAATAAATTTATTAATACACACTTGTGTCACTTTTTTAGGTATATTTATTTGTTTGTTGTTTATGGCACTTGATACTCGCAAGTGACTCGGCAAATATGTATGGATGTATGTTTTTTAAATTCTTTAAAGCGCATTATTAATTTTAATTTAAAAAAAATGATTTGTAAATGTATAATAGCTCAGGTAGAATAAAGAATAAGTCGTACCTATTTGGATTGGAAGGCAAACAAGAAGACGGATTTCCTGATGGTAAGAAATTCACGTGGCTTAGAGACACCAAAGGTGGTAATGGTGCGTTGCCAACCTGAGGCCGAGATGTTAGGTCTCGAGCAAAAGTAAGTGTATCGGCTACCCTTTCCTCCGAACCGGAACACGTCAACGACAAGTGGTGAAGTTTTTGCGGCAGGGATAGGAATAAATATGAGGAAGGATAATATAATAGCCTTTTTTGAGTTATGTGAGATAGTGTCAAAATTTCAAATATTGTTTCACAAGCAACGCTAGAGTTTTGGTGTCTTAAAACTTTTGGCAAGTAAATCTCAAACATTGTTTCACTTTCAACATTGTTTCTCCAAAAAGTTCCGTCGTTGTTTTTGGCAAGTTTTGTTGAATTATTTATATCATTAGTCTTTTCTTTATAATGAGGTGTTCCGCGATCAATAACACGAAAGTATAGCAATTCCACATAAACCAGACACCGGCATTGCTCGCCAAACAACTTTCAGTTTTGGTTTGAACTGATTAGCTTATTGCAAAGACAATATGTATAAAGCTAATTTGCAATTAAAGTAAAATGTGAACTTTTCAGTTTAGTTATGCGCAATCTAGCTAAATAATGTGCATTATTCACCTAGCATATATCTCGCAAGCAAAGTAGGTAAACACTACTAGTGTTCTGACAATCGCGCAACGACATCTAGATTTAGTCAGATTTTCAGTATACATATAATTACTAATCTCTGCTTATTGTGATCAGTCCTGAAATGTATAAACAAACTACCTGCTATCATCGACTTTGTTCGCGTGCTTTTTCGGAATTCCTCCGATTTTCGCAAAAAGTAATAATTTGACCGCAGTTGGCCCTGGTCATTTCTTTTACCAGTAGATCTATATTTTTAACAGCCGACGGAAACAGAGGGGCGTTATAAGTTTGACGTATCTATGTGTGTGTGTGTGTATGTGTGTGCACGTGTGTGCATTGCTTTTAGGTTTTATTTAAGCTAAGTACATCAATTCTAGGTTTTTTGGGGGCTATTAAAAAGTTTAATTATAGGATGATCGAAATATCTTACGTAAGACGTAAGATATTCAGTACACATTCATGTAAAGAATTTTTTTTTTATTTTTTTAAGTACAGATCATAAGGCACACGTTATTTTTTCAGTTATATCACATAGAAAGATTTTGAGAGTACCTTTTCGCGTTAATGACCGTCTTCATTAAATAATAAGCGTTCTTGCCCACCACTACGTAAAAGTCGGGGATAGACTTTTATGATACTAACATCGTGATTTGTGTCCACTAGTTTACTATTTCTGTCACGGAAATGTCGTAAAATTACGTAAGAATCTTACAATGGGATACCACTATTTTTTTTTTGGTGTCTATCCACGTAAGGCATGTAAAAAAAACATGTAAGAGGCTTAATATCACTAACATCATAACAATTTAGCAAATAAGCAGATGGCTAACGACGGTGTGGTACCAACCTGAGTTTGGGAAAATACATCTGGCATGAGTTTCTTTTTTTAATCTATGTATGTACATTATATACTTTATAATATTTATGCATGCGATATTATTACAAATACATTAAAAACGCCATTGAGAGATTGACGGTCGTACGTTTATTGTAATGATTGTCTTTCGTGTTTATATTGAGTAAAATTAATCAAATTTGGAGGCATTTTATACAATTTGGTTCAATGAAAGTGCAGAAATGGAATAATTATTTAATTTGTGCAAATTTCAACTTTACTAATGAAAAATACTTACGCTAGTGCCAAAAACTAAATAAATAAAAAAATTGTATGTGTACTTATGTACACGCGTAAGAAGTTATACTTCTTCGGCGTATAAGTTTGAATAATAAGTTTGAAGTTATACTTCTTTTGGCGCGTTAGGAAAAAAATATGAAGGTAAATTTTTACGATGCGCGCGCACACCGTCACGAAAAACCGACATGATGAAGTTAGCTAAAGATAACATTTTAGTTTTTATTAAATATTAAATAAACTTTATTTAACTAAATACATAATGCATTATAATAAAACTTTTAATGTATTAAATAAATACCTTTTTTCTATGGTTAGTATCATTTTGTCTACAAATGTAAAATAAGGCAAAAGATAAAATTTTTAAAAAGATTTTTATTTTATTACGCCGAAGAACTATAATTTCTAACGCGTGTACATAAGTACACACAAAATTTTTTTTACCACTGGTTTTGACGTAAACGCTTTAAGAGGTACGCTGCCTGATATTTAAGGAAGAGTAATATCTCTCTGTAATTTAAACAGTTAATCATTAAAATAAATTATAATTAAAATATTTAGTAATCGAAAATAGTAATTGAGATTATTAAATAAAACATCCCAGAACATATTACATATTAAACTAACTTTAACCTCAAAGTAAGCAAATTATATGCTTGTGTCATGAGTGTTAGTCAACGATTTTAATGCACAGAAGTTCTTAAATAGATACTAGAATAAATTTATTAGCACCCAGATGCACCCTTGGGAATGCAGACATCTTCATCACAGAAATGCTTGTCTCCTTACATGGCTTGGCGATGCCGTTAGGCGTGTGCTCTAGCCCCTTAACCACCGAGGCGGTACATCTGTATATTTATACGTTAAGGCAAAACTTTGGACCCTTTTTACGAAAATTGCGCGGACGCAGTTGCATAAAATTTGGCACACTTATAGATTATGCGTAGGAGAAGTGCAGAGCGCTAATATTTTTAATAATAAGGCTTACAAAGTACAATAAATCAACACATATATAAAACATTACCCACACTACCATGCATTTGACGCACACAAACAAACATATTGATGATAACGATAAACGATAACAGATGGCGCACTAAAAAGCTTGGAAACAAAGTAGTTGGTGTTGAGAAATGAAGATGGCGTTCTTATCAACAAGATATTAAAATTTATTATGGTTGAATTTTGACCAGCGGGCGATCACAAGTTATTAAAGTTTGGTAAGTTTATTTGACTATTGGTTTATATCTTACATCATAATTCTCCTAAAAAGGAACATCTTAATCAATTATTAAAAATACTTATTATAATAAGACATAGGGAGAAGGTGACGGTGAGTAAGTAATACATTATTAACAACTTATCTGCTTAATGGAAACCGAAATAGGCCAATCGAAAGCTTCTACGTAAATGAGTAGACATATTTTATTGGATGTCATATGTCAGTTTGACAGGAACGTCGATAGAGAACCAATTAAATGTGAAGTACCAATACATTTTGTAATGTAATTTGTTAATGGAGTGCACTATACTTAGAGATCTGATGTAATTTTGTGTCCATGTCATAATTATTTATTAAGATACTTATATTTTCAATGCATAAAGCAGCTATATTGTGCAGTCCAATTAAATTGAAAACCATCCAAGTCCGTCTTATTCTGATCCTTAGTCCAAAAAAATACGTTATTAAATTATTAAATATAACTCAAAAACCACATATTAATTTATCGTAGAACAATTGATAACGTCCTGCTTTCTGCAATCGATAAAAAGTTGGGTGTATTCTATTATTATTCTATAATATTATAAATATATAACATGAAATTGATAGAACTGCAAAAAAACATACTTAAATTTTAATAAATTATTGCCTAAGTACATTTTATTTTTTGATTTTTCCAAAAATCTGTAAATGGTTTAGTACACAATTTTTTGACAGTTTACAAGCTCGCTAGATAAATTGCTAAAAATCGTTAAAAAAAATTAACGGTGTTTATAATCTTACGGTAACATTGATTTACACCAAAGATTTGAGGTTGGGATATTATCTCACATTTCCGTCTCTCAAACTTCTTGGGATTAGCTTGCTTTCGGGATATAACAATACGTTCTAACTTCAAGCTGTGTAGAGATGAAGTAAGTTGGTATAACTTTGTTAAGTGAAGTTTACGTACCAAACAGTTATTACATGAATCTTGAATCTTCAATCGAGCAGCAACTTACCTGAAACCATAGAGAATTAATTATAAAATACAATTATTTAATTTTGCAACATATTATTCATAATGTACATGCATAAAGTGATGACAGTTTTTTTAAATAGTTGGTGTTTATTTCAAGCGTAAGCATTTACAAATTGAAGCATTTACTCCGGCTATTTATCTTTTATATCTAATTAATCATTCCTTAAAATTGATTAGTCACAATCTCCAAGACAAATTACTAATTTAGCGTCTATGAGTTGTGTTTGTTACATACTACATACATTTACAAGATCTATCTGTTGCTTCCGAAAGAAGAATAATAAATAACATGGAAACAAAGGCAGCATTTTTTCTGATCATAATTCTTCAAATCACAATAATTTCCCCGTGTCGGTCCGGGCTCCTTTGCAGAATAGACCAATTACTGTCTTTCTGCCAGGCAGCTGGTAAAAGGCGAGCATAGGCTTACCGTCACTAGCACCGTGACATCCTTCTAGGTAGCAGAGTTTCGTAACGATTCGCCCGGGTTGGTACCACCGCCTTACCTATTCCTGCTACCATAAAGTCCAATGCTTTCCATTGACGTGTATCGATTCGGCCTAGAGCATAAGTAAGTTTACCGGCTACCGTACCCTCCAAACCGGAACATATCAACGGCAAGCGTTGACGTTATTTCGGCAGGAATAGGTAAGGCGGTGATAGGAGATGCATTAACTTTACGTCTTGGTTAGGAAGATATAATTTAAATTAAATTTACATTTACAAAGAGCTTGAATTGCCTAGCAGCATATAATGAACAAAGTTCAGCGGAAAACCAATATCCGCGCTCTTCAATGAACCGTATTTACTATACAAATGAGATCGATTCCCGATCTACATCACGCTCGTGTAAACAGCTGCTGCTGGGAACAATATTGCAACTATTACGTAACTCACTCATTATGTATTTGGCTACGAAGCAAAAGTGTTCTTGTTATTTGGCTTTCTATAAATAACTGTTATCGCCTCTGTGATCTAGCGGTCTTGCTTGACTTCTTGAGGTCCTGGGTTCGATCCCCAGGTAGGGCCACAAAAATTTGAAATGTATATTTTCAATGATATAATAAAAATAATGTCGCCCGGGATTGAATATATACCCGGTTAGTGATAGGTTTGCCACTTATCACATTGTGGGACTTAGTATCTTCGGCTAGTCTTGGGTACCGTGATTATGCTTCTGCCTTCGGGGATAAGGGCGTGAACATACTTTTTTTTATAAATAAGTTTTAGGAAATTGATAACAGAGATTTAGTGCCGTTTTTGTGGCTGCAGATAGGGAAAAACACATGTTTCAGCTAATTCGACCGCCTCGTTGGTCGAGTGGCTAGCTTATACGCCTAACTACATCGACTCACCGGGAGGCTCGGCTTCGATTCCCGACGGGGGCAGACATTTGTGTGATAAACATTTAGATGTCTGCATTCCGGGTCTGGGTGTTTATTAAATTTATTCTGGTATCTATTTAAGTATTTCTACGTATTATTATCGTTGACTGACACCCATAACACAAGCATATAATTTGCTTACTTTGAGGTTAGATTCAATTTGTGTGAGTTGTCCAGGAATATTTATTATTATAATTTTATGACACCTATGTGGCCTAATCCTAAACACGCAATAGATGCCATAGCTGCATCGCTGTTCTGTGGCCTATAGTGCAAGTTTATCGGCTAGTTCTCGGTTCGGATCGAAACATGACACTTTGTTTATGGCGACAGGAATAGATAAAGTAACTGCGTAGCACTCTAACATCAGTAGTCATGTTGGTAACCTATTTAACTTATGCTTGCCTCTTTCGAGCTACCTGACATGGAGACAGATGTTGAAATCTCACAAGGGACGCGAACAAAACAAGGAACGGCAATCGTGCAGTCTTATTAGAATATTAGATTGTCTAGGCCAAGGTATCTTTCGCATACAGGTAGACAAACAAGAGCAACTTAGAAGAAGGTTGGTTTTTGCGTTTATTTCTTTCAGAAAACGTAAGAAGAACAGGTTTTCAACACGCTCATAATGTTAACTCCTTGGTTTTAAGCTCATAATCCCAGATATTCCGCACGCGTAGTTACGTTTTACTCTATATTAGTGCAAACTAGCCCTAACTGTGTGTTTATTTTTTTCATCTTATCTACACGTGGGGTTACTTAAAAATTATATTGAGGTTTCTCGAACTATTTTTTCTTAAAGCTCATTGCTTGAAAGACACCTCCAAATTGGTAAAATGTTAAAAAAATGGATAAGTCTAAAAAGTATATTGCTGTAGCTCTTAACGAAAACTTTTTTTTAAAGTCTAAGGTATTTTTACAACTTTAAAATTTTTAGTAATGACAATTATTTGAGCGCGAAAAAGTCAGTGAATTTTTAGTTATAATGTGTCTTGTTTTTAGAAACTACAAATACAATTTTAAGAAAACAAACAAAAATTAAGAAAAGTAAAGAGATCGTTGCTGGTAAAAAAATTATACTGTCATTTTGGACTCTCGAATCAAATATTACTTTTTGCCCTTAATATATACATATATACATTTATATATGCATCTAGCTATGTTTGCTATCACGAAACCCTCAAAGAGTAAGTTCGACTCGCACTTAGTCACCTTTATTTCATTTCTTTATTTGTGCAATACAAATAATTTTAAATGATACGCAGCAGAATTAGCACCATTAAATCTGGTGATCAGTCAGTTAAAGATGACACTATAAAGTAGTTTACTCAAAATAGAAAATCAATCATCATAATATGAAGACCCACATCAAAGCTTTAGACACTTGCACAAGTGAAATTCTTTGTCTTTTGATGCGGGCTTCTTTGTATTGTGTTTGTAGGCTCTAGACAAAGTACGTAAGGGGAATGCCAGCACAAACTATTGAGAGATATGGAATGTAAGAAGAAACTTCAAACCTCAAGCTAAATAATAAACTGTTAATAAGTGGAGCTTTGAAAATTATTAAGACATTTTATTAAACTTTTAGTTTTTTATGTGAACAAAAAAATCAATTTCATGTTCTATGAAATAAATCAACAGATTTCTTGATAATGAAAAATACACGTTATGTTAGCCTACTACAAAAACCAAAAATGTTAATGGTGCATACTTGACATTAGGTTTTTCCCCGTGTTGGTCCGGGCTCCTTCCCCTTGTTGGTCCGGGCTCCTTTGTAGAATAGACCATCTGCCTTCTTGTGCTAGGCAGCTCGTAAAAGGCGAGCAAGGGCTTGCCGTCACTGACACCGTTACATCTGACTAGGTGGTAGAGTTTCGCAGCGACTCACCCGAATGGGTACCACCGCCTTACCAATTCCTACCGCCATAACGTCATGACGTGTTCCGGTTCGGAGGGTAAGGTAGCCGGTAAACTTACTTTTGCTCGAGGTCTAACATCCCAGCCTCTGGTTGGCAATGCACCATTACCACCTTTGGTGTCTCAAGGCGGCGGGAATTTCTTACCATCAGGAAACCCGTCTGCTTGTTTGCCTTCCAATGTCATAAATAAAAAAAAATAGGTCGTAAAAGGACACGGTAGCTATAAATGGAAAATAATACAGAATTGTAATTAATTACTAATTAGTAAACGTACCTACATTTTCAATTTTCAAATTCCTAACTAGTTTTTATGCCGCGTTGTGATAAATTAATACCAGTCGCCTTTTGAAAAAAAAAATCAGTATTAATGAAATCCCAGTTTTATATAATCAAAATCAGCCAAAACAGAGGGATCATCGATAGAAAGAAAATTGAAAACTCACTACGCATAATATGGCCGGGCTCACAAAGGGGCTATGAAACTATGGACATATGACTAAACCTTTTGACGCGTATCTATTCATCTAGAAGACGCTGACAATAGAATATTTTTGAATAATCCCATTTTATGATATTGAAAAAATAGGAATTGCAATTCACATTAAAAGTAAATGTAAAAAAGTAAATTCACATTAAAATAGTAATGTTTGGCGCGCGAGCAAAGACGCGGGTGTACACATTATTAGCATACAATTTTCTCTTATAATTAAATAAGTTACGTACGTGTACTTCATCCCAAGGATATTAATTATTGACTTTCCTTAGCGTGTGTAGACGTAGAAATTATAATAAATACCTATTTCAGTCGCGTAGCTTTACTCATAATCAAATTTAATATTAGATTTACGTCATTCATAATTTTAGAAGATATAACAAACGAAGTAAAATTATTTCTAATTAATATAACCGATTCCAGAAATTGAAATACCTAGCTCGTGGCATTAAGTAATGTAGTCGTTTAAACGACTACCAAAAATATGTATTTTATATACTTACTATGTATATTATATTTATATATATTTTTTTAATTTTGTTAATTGATTTTACCGTCATTCCGAGCCGCGCCATACCATAATGGTATGGCACTAGTTATATATTTTACTCTATAACTTAGCTTACTAGCTTTACAAAAAGTACTACAAAAAGTTATGTTTGAAACAGAAAGAATATGAAGTTATAAAAATAATCACTTGTAACGTGATAACATTATAGCAACTTTATCAAGTATCGTATCTATTTAGGTCATCGCGAATTTCATTCCTAGAAGGGTAGATCACCTGATAAATTGACGAATACCATTTTTTTGCGGATAAAGAATGGGTACATTTGTTTTGGGCTGGTTTTGGGATGGAAACGATACATTAATTTTATTTGTCGATGTTTAGTTAAGAACTATCGACTTTCGACATCAATCAAATTATTTAATTATTACTAATTATAACATGCTTTGATAATTATGTAGATGTTAATAATATATTTTATTTATTTTATGATATTGGAAGGCAAACAAGCAGACGGATTTTCTTATGGTGAGAAATTCACGCCGCCCATAAAACATGTACACATTTGTAACGTTACTAATTATCTCGCTTCATTCAGACACCGTTCAATTTTCATATTAAGACACCTAAATGATTCCCTGGTATTAGTGTGCCTAGTCTTTATGAGAGCATAGGTTGAATGATTCGTCAAACAAACAAACAACCAACTAGAATATTGCCAGAAGAGTGATGTGTAGGAAATTTATAGATATTTCAGATATCTACTGTTCCTATCGCCATAAGACAGTATGAAATTGTGGAAACCTACAAGTTTTATTGAAAAAGTTATGAGTATTTCAAGAAATCCAGATTGTTTGATATATCGATATCGTCGTGATTTTGAAATCCCTAGTGATACCGCGGTTACGTCAGTTGCATAAATCAACGTCACTTTTACTTGGGAAAAACTAACGCGAAAGATTTCCTTGAATGTTTTATTTGGAGCTTTTATAGAAAAAGATGAATCGGAGCTTTTAATTTCAGAGAACTAGAGCTCAGAGTCACGCACGCACTTACAAATTATCTTTAAATAACCTTGCTGTTGGTCTCGGTGTCGTCGATGTTTTGAAACTACTTAATTCTTAACTGACTGTGATAAAAAGTGGAAAAACATTACTTGCGATGTAATATCACAGTAGCTTAAATTGTCCTTAATTAATAAACTTTAATTAAAATCAAACTTGGACATTTGTGTTACTACAACGCGACTTTAATTATGTTCTAAAGTTATTCGCTTTCGAGCAACACGAGCTACCAGGATGAAAAAATAGTCTTTGTCCTTATTTAAGTCATTTTTAATTATGCACAATATATTGTCCGTCATTCATTCAGATAACCTCACGCCCTAACGCCTCACAACCTAAGTTTCTTCACGCCCATATCCCTGAAGTGGTAGGCAGAGGCACAATTAGGGCACCCACGACTAGCCAAAGACACTAAGTCCCACAATGAGATAGGTGGCAAGCCTTGAAAATTGGAATTACTATAATTTCTTTTTGTTACCCGACCTGGGATTCGAACCCGGGATCTCATTAGGTCAAGTCCAATACTTGGACCGCTAGACCACAGAGGCTAATGCAACGACTTTATGAAATAATTGCCACTGTCGTACTTTCGTCTGCTACATCGTCAGTAATTGTAACTCTGGACCGTGACTGGACGACAGATTGGAGCCTTGATAATACGGGAAACTTATTTGTTAAAGAGACTTGGTATCAGCCTCAGAGTGAAACACCCCCTTAACAACTGTACTGGGGGGTTACCATAAGCTCTTAAAACAGTACTATTTCAACAATACTAATTGTCAGTCGAGAAAGACAACCTTATGACGTACACCATAAAGTTGCTTATAAAGGCAGACATTTAGCAAGATGGAAATAATACTGCTAGAAGCGTTCATGGTAGGGCCCCTGTTCATAGGATAGGTTTGTTTCTATCAGGATATCGTTTTTTGTTTCTCTAACCAAACAGATTGGAGCTTAGATAATCTGGTAAATTTATTTATTAAAGGGACTTAGTATCAACCTTAGAGTGAAACACCCCCTTAACAACTGTACTGTGTACCTAGTGTGAGTTTTTGAAATGATTTACTTTAGAATCGCGTTTACGTTTAACGACCTAGATGTATGGAGTTATTGTCAGCGCCTCTAGCGGACAGTCGAAACAACTAATTTATTCCATACATTTGGATAGTCCAAACGCAAACGCTGTAAAGTAAATTCGTGCGAAACTCACACTCAGTACACTGTTTATAGGAGAGGTTTCTTACTATTAGGAAATCGTCGACTTGATTGCTTTTTTTACCACAAACCAAAAACCTGTGATGATACTTCGGAGTTCCTTAGAAATTCAAAATTTTATCGGAAAGGAAAATTTGGCAAGTGTTTATTTTTGATGTAGTCATGTAGGCCACGTGTTTATGTTTCACTAAAATTCGTGAAGTTTTCGGAATCATTTGGCGTGAGTTACGAGAAATGGATGCTGTTAGTATGAGAGTCGAATATTAGTATAATTCACTCGCCCACATGATTTTTTATAATCATAACGTTAATAAACGAGAAATATTGTACGCATCTTTAAAGACGTTCCAGACGGTTGTAAATATGCATTCCAACCAATCCAACCTTGGAGAAAACTTTTCAGAGGAGTGAAGAGCAAGATTTTAATAGAAGTGGAAGAGATGAGAGGAGAATGATTAAATTCAAACGGTCCAGACGAACGCAAACCAATGTTTACAATCGTCTACAACTCCTATTGACGTCCTTGGTATTTTTCGGGGGAGTGTATTTTGGCATAAGCCAGCGAACAAGCATACGACTTTCCTGATGGTAAGAGTCAACTGTAGTATACACCATAGATGTTATAGGTACGCCGCTGTCTAAATATGCCTGTTACTTTTAGCACCAGGTATTTAATTAACTTGTAACGTTAAAAAAATCACCTATTTTTTGAATCGGTTATTTATATCCTATTAATATTATAAATGCGAAAGTTTGTGAGTATGTTTGTTACTCTTTGACGCTCAAATGGCTGAACGGATTTGTCTGAAATTTGGAACACAGATAGATTGTGACCATAATATAGGGTACTTTAAGTCCGATCGCACAACGGGTTATTGTTAAAACGCAGGCGAAGCCGCAAGCAGCAGCTAGTTATTTTATAAAATAACAAATTCATACAGCTACTATTATTCCGCACGTTTGTTTGTTTATGAAGATTTATTATCTTATTTCCAGTAATGGCTGTTTATATGCAAAGTTGTACAGAAACTGACTAAATTGGAAACCAATCGTCCGTACTTCCAAGAGTCTGTTCGTCTTTGTGTGGACGTAAATATTGTTTACAGTGTTATCCTCCAAGCTAAGTTCGACAACCTCGAAGTGGTCTGAGCTATTTATAGTAGACTATTACTGTATATCCTATAAAGATAAGTAATCTACACATTTTTTCTTATTTTTTTTTCAGAGTTTTGAAGGCAAATACTTAATACTTATACATTGTAGAAAATTCAAACTACATGTCGTCAACAAATACCGAAAGATAGTAATATAAGATTTTGTTAGTATATTGCGCTAATAAGTTTCCGGTTCGATTCCTGAGCCAGGCAACAAAAAATAAGAAAATGTATATTTTCAACGTGGCCCGGGATTGGACGTCGTGGGAATTAGAGTCTTCGGCTAGTCGTAGGTGCCATGGTTGTACCTCCGCCTATCTTTTCGGGGATATGGGCTTGGAAATCCTTTTTGGTTGTTTTGGTTATGCCTAGTCAGCAGAAGGTTTTTATAAAAAGAAAAACAGGGAAAATGGGAAAAACAATACTTAAACCCGTACAAACTTAGTACAAACATTGATGTCAATGTCAAGCGATAGAAAGTTCGCGGGCTGGCTAGTATTAAATAATAATCATTATCGTTTTACTAAGCCCTATTATATGTAATTAGCTTTTGTCTTTCAACGTGACACTTAGTAATACAATATCTTTTTGTACGAATTCGGTGGATCAGACTAAACAACGTTTAGTAATTAGATAGTTTAGTTGAGATTAACGAATTAGTCGCTCTTGACGCTCGTTTGGCTTCCTTTCACGTTGATATTTGTTTAATGTAAGATGTACTAACAAGTAGATTTAATACTTATTGTGCGATACAAATTATTGAATTTCTATAGAAAATACTATTTTTTTTCTTAATTGTAAAGACGATATGGTACCAAGGACAGCAAGATATGATGCTGCAAAAAGTAAGAACAGTTAACTATTATTTATTGATATTTGTTATCTGTAATTAAATTAAAATATAAATGCCCCACTATTCTTATTCTGAGGCGCTGACAGAAATCCAGCGTTGCAGTTCCTAGCGCAACAATTTTGCTGAGTCAGAATACCTTTTTCCAGAGGTGATATAAAGTATGTTATTCCTGTAAAAATTGTTAGCTTTAAGTTGGAAATACATTTTGTTTGTTTTCTTTATATCGTGTACTAATTATGTTTAATTTATGGTAGTAAACGATTTCTATGACGAGACAAATGTTATTTAGAGAAAAAGCGACAAAAAAGTTTTGAAAAACAATAGTAATTAAAAAAATCCGACATATTTGTTCTTAGAAACGCTACGAGAAAAGGTTGCTAGGTTCGCTCTGCTCATCTTGGCGGAGCACTACTTGCCCCCAAAGACTGCTGAAAAAAAATAATTTTGCAAAAAAACGAGGCTCGAAAATGGAAAAATTAAAGATACAACAAAAATTTAAGTAAGTTTTGTATTTTAATTGCGTTCAAATTAAAGTTTTTAACAAAAAACCATTTAATGACATTTTATTGTAAGGGCTACTTGAAACATTCCAGCTATAGCATACTGGACAAGTCCAGAAGTATTCCCGAAGAGGTAGACACCAGAGAGAGAAATACAACCAGGGCACCCACCCACGACTAGCCAAATACACTTAGTCCCATAATACGATAGGTGGCAAACCTATCAAACACGATACAGTTGTGTTGAGAATTTTAGGAGTTGCTTTGATCACCTTCCGCCTCCATCACAACATCAGTTCCGTCATAGCATTTCATTGTCATTAACATCATCTACGTTACATTATTTTTTCAAGAGTCTCCGAAACCGGCGTGTTTGTATGAAAAGGGTAATGAATTCGAAAGAAGCCAGACAGTTTGTCAGGATCATGATACTCTCTGCCTACCCCGTAAGGGACTTGGCGTGGA
>NJDD01000116.1:229973-276159 GCA_002245505.1 Calephelis nemesis
TGTCAGGATCATGAGGCTTGGCATTCGATACTCTCTGCCTACCCCGTAAAGGACTTGGCGTGGAGATATGTATGTTACATTTAAATTTATTTAACTTATATCATTTACTAGGTGGAGTACTAGTTTTTTTTAACGCCAAAGTAAGCAAATTACAGGCTTGTGTTATGGGTGTTAGTCGAAGATACTAATGTACATAGAAATACCTAAATAGATACCAGAATTAATTTAACAAACACCCAGACCTGGAAATGCAGGCATTTAAATGTTCATCACACAAAAGCCTGCCCCCGTCGGAAATCGAACCCGAGCCTCGCGGTTGTACGCTAGCCGCTCGACCAATGAGGCGGCCAACGCCTTAGCGTATAGCCCGATTTGGTACCACCGCTTTACCTATTCCGGCCATCATAACGTCAGTGCTTGCCGTTGATGTGTTCCGGTTCGGAAGATATGGTAGCCGGTAAATTTACTTTTGTTTGAGGCCTAACATCCCGGCTTTATGTTGGCATCGCACCATTACCACCTTTGGTGGCGCGAATTTCTTATCATCAGGAAAACCGTTTGCTTGTTTGCCTTCCAATATCACAACAATTCATTAAATTATAATGTGTATGCTAAAAACGAGCTCAATTAATGGAAGCTACTTTAAAGTTGAGTTGCAAAAAAGGTAGCTAAGTCAAACCAGATACATTGCATACTTACATTGCAAATTAAATAAAAGCCAAGAATATAAGAAGTAGAAATTTCACTTCATTGTCAGAATATGTGCTGTATATTTTTTCATGTTTCCTTGTAGAGTAAACATGTGACCAAATTTTGAAATAAGCAAATAAAATAATTGTATCAAAATCATCATTCAATCATATCCTAATATCCTGGTTGTGCCTCTGCCTAAATCTTCGGGGATATGGGCGTGAAGATACTTTTTTTTGAAAATTTGAGTTAAAATAATGAATTTATCTGTAACTATCTGTGTATTTTTAATTTTGTTTATGACTAATTCCGAGAAATGTTGAAACATAGATTCTGAATTACTGTGAAACATATGAATTTAAAAGACACAAGCATATTTCAGTTGTTCACGTGAAATTAAATGCCAGAAAAGTTTGTAACACTCAGCATTAGTAACGAAGTGAGATGGAGAGTGATTCACGAGATAGTTGGATGCTTACTGTTGGTGACGAGCCAACGTGATGAGTGAAACGAAGTCACGAATAGCTGAATCTTTGTAAGGCTGACCAGGAAGAGAATATCAATTTTATTTCATAGCAGTAATTAAAGACTTACTAGAATCTATACATGTTATCGCCGACACTTGGTGGAATTCCATTGAATACACACTTTTTTTAGGTAAACACTTGTACTGTTCCACTGTACACTTAATAGTTTAGTTAGTGGAACACTTTTTGTTACTCTATAGCGAGGTAACTTCCAACCAAATAAGTACTGAACGTTAAATTAAGACAGCCTTTTTTATCTTTAGTTATAAAGCTCTAATGAAGCTGTAAAAAGTGCAACCGGTTGGCTATAGAATAACATAAAGTACCTATTAAAAAAATGTATAGTGTAAAAGTACAAGTAAGTTGTATTGTAAGGGTTATTATAAGATTTCAGAATATTTAGAAGACAGAAACGCTTGGGATAAATTACTCCTTGTACCAAACTACATATTATTTTTAGCGGAATATATTTTTTATAATTAGATTTATAAGAAAAAGGACAAGCTCGCTGAGTATCTTTCACCGAATCTTCTCAGTGAGTGGCCGTATTCCGATTATGATTAAAATTTATTTTCTTGCCCGACCCAGGCCTCGTATCCTAAACCAAACCAGCTTATCTAAGGTAACGATGAAGTATTTTCTTGTGATATCGAAAATTAATCGTTAAGTATTGAGTGGTATTGATAACGACAATATTCTTTCTTTGAGAAAAAGAAAATGCCTTTCATGTTTTCAAGCACATATAAGGGCCACTTTCACAAATTAAAGCTAATCTTTCCGAACTTTGCCAGTTTCCATAACATCACTATATAGTATAAAACAAAGTCGCTTCTTCTGTCCCTGTGTACATATGTCACTTTGCATGCTTAAATCTTTAAAAGGAGGTAGTCCACTTCGAGCAAACAGTTTTTCGGCACCTGCACATTCGGCACCTAGCCTAGTCCACTTTGAACACAAATTGGTATTTTTGGCAGGTGCGCAAAGTGGACACAAATTTATTTTTCCATTTGTGTCCACTTTCAGCACCTACAATACAGGAGGCTATTGCTGGCTGCTAATGTTTGTTCGACAAGATGATATTAAATGAAACGTGTTGATGAAAGTTACTTGAATGTATACTAACTTGAAAATATGCGATATACATGAAGTTGAAAAAACAATAAATAATCTCTTTAAAAATATTAACCTAAGTTTGTAAAAAAACTTTTTTACTTTTTACTAACCACCTTTTGTTGCGTAATCAGTTTATTTTTTATTTTGATTAAATATATAACTATTACATATAGTAAACATCACATTTATTGCACAATCGGCCTTATTTAAATCTTACATATTATACATTATAACCTTTTTTTCACATATTACATTTCTTCAAAATTGGTCTTCTTTGAATTTCAATAACTAAGCATTCTTGCTTGCTCATAATCTAATACTTTATACTAAAGAAAGAAGGCACCAGCAACAAAAAATCGCATGGCGCGACTTTCTCGTATTGGTAAATGATAGTTAGGTATTATTGATAGAAACAAAGGATGACGTTTATTGAAAAAATCAGTCTTACGTCTTACTTAAGATAGGTACACTAACAATTTTTAAATGTCTTACGGCCAATATTAATAATCAATCCTAATCCAAAACTCGCTGTCCAAGATTGATATTTTGATCCATTTTTATGTTATCGCTTGCAAATAACATATCCGTGGACTGGATAAATATGGCAATTAGGTATGGGATAGGCCTGCGGATACGCAGCTATCCAGATTGCTTGAAATCCATTAGATTGAGATACATTATTAACATTGGCCGTTAATCAGTCGCCCCATACCTTATTACTAATATAAAATGCGCTACGTCAAATTCTTCTGCTACTGTCTAGTGATTGCGCACATCTTTAGTTATTAATACCTTTAACTAATTTTAAATACTTTAAATAATTAATAACTTTAAATAATTAATAAATATAAAAAGAGTAACAATTAAGTAAAAAAAATATCGCCCAATAAAGGTGGTTAGATAAAAGTAAAAAAGTTTTATTACAAACTTAGGTTAATATTTTTTAAAGAGATTATTTATTGTTTTTTCGACTTCATGTATATCGCATTGATATATTTTGTGTTTTCAAAAGTATATTTTCAAGTTAGTATACATTCAAGTAACTTTTATCAATACGTTTCATTTAATACCATCTTGTCGAACAAACATTAGCAGCCAGCAATAGCCTCCTGTATTGTAGGTGCTGAAAGTGGACACAAATGGAAAAATAAATTTGTGTCCACTTTGCGCACCTGCCAAAAATACCAATTGGTGCTAAAAGTGGACTAGGCTAGGTGCCGAATGTGCAGGTGCCGAAAAACTGGGTGCTCAAAGTGGACTACCTCTTTAAAAGTACGCAACGTATTTTGATGAGTTTTTTTTAATAGATAAAGTGATTGAAGAGGAAGGTTTATACGTCTATTTTATAACCGTACGATGCCGTGCGGGCCGCTAGTAATATAATAAAGTGATTTAGAAACAAATTTTAATTAGAATGCCATTTTAAATCAAACTCAATTATCTACTATTTGATTTCGCTGCATGTTGTTATTTGCTTTGGTGATAAGTGATAAGTTTATCGTGACATTGTAAAGTGCTGTTTGTTATGGACGTCACGTGTCAAATAAGGCAATTTCTAGAAATGTCAAAAAGATACATCAAACAATTTTTAACCCCAGATGGCAACATAGGAGTGTTACAAGTTTGGCTTTGTCAGTGTGTGGCATCATTAGGGTCAAAAAGTGGCAAACCTTTTATTCTTTACTAGCTGTCCCGGCGAGCTTCGTACCGCCCGTTCAGTTTGTTTGGGAAAAATTACAATGTTATTACGTTTCCGAACAAATGATGCTCGAATTTAATTAAGTAACCACGTTTCCGAACAAACGATGCTCTTTCAATTCAATATAGTCTATGGCTGTGAATGACATTGACATTCGTTACGCGCGTTTTTAAAATATGCAAAATTAAATGTACATTTTTCAAAATTTTCGAGAGATTTTCTTAATATTTTTTTCCGTAAGAACCTTCTCCTAATAATAACAAATACAACAAAAAAAGGATGAGTGAAATCGGTCCAGCCATTCACGCGTGATGCCGTGACCAAAGAAAACGGGTTTCATTTTTATATATATAGATAAATTGGGATATTTGTTATTGTTAGAGCGCTGTAGGACAAAAACCTAATTTTAATTAATAATTAAGTGACCGTAGTGGTTTGTTAGAACTCGACACTTTCAAAAGTTTCAAACCCTAGCACCTATTGCTTTAATTTATTTTAATTAGTGGCCCGTTAGTCGAAATTCGGCCCATTATTAGGTTTCTATTGTTAATTATCTTTTTTAAAAAGGAAACTGACAATAGAACCTTAATAATGTTTGAACATTAATTTTTAATAAATTATATGTATACCGTATGATTAAAACTTGTTATGGTCGCATAACGTATGATTATAACTTATTATGGTCGCATTTCGACCATTGCGACTACTAGTTTTATTTAATTATCTCTTTGCTAAGACCTGTTAAAGTTACAGTGATCCAAATTTTATAGTAACACCTGATACTTGGTTGTAGCCAAAGCTTTTATAAAATAAAAGTAGCTCAAATGGTTAAAGCATGCGTCGGCTTGAGACGAAAGGTTACATGTTCAAATCCAGTCTGGGGAGATTTTTTTTTTTAACATTTATATAAATTTTATGAAATAAGTTCGTAAAAAAACAGAGAAGTGTCTGAGTAAGGGATGGGATCGTAGAATCTCACTCTACCAATTTATTTACTTAGTTGCTTGGCTAGTTTGTATGCTATAGTGGGAATAAGGATTGATGGGATGAACTTTTAGATGTCTTCGTTTCTTAAACCTGTGTGTATTTATGAAATCCATTTATTGTCTATTAATTTATTTGTGTTGTTGACTAAAACCCATAACACACAATATAGTTTGAATTAATTTAATTTATTTATAGTGTACATTAAGCCTTATTTTTTGATTAACACTCGGACTATAAAATTATCCACCACGTGTTGGAGTGTGAACATATTAATACTATAATTATTTTCACATTGACATTACATAAGTGTTATCTAACACCCTCAAGGTACAACCGGTTACAAAAGTGAAAGCTTAGCAAATAAAATGGTACTCGACGGTACAAGAGCTTTGCTTTGCAAAGTTCAGTGATCTGGAGGGATCAAATGTTACCTCATGACAAACATACTTGATCATATTTGAGGTGAGACAAACAAGATTGTATGTCCCATACTCTGGTTGCGTTATTTTTTATGGGAAATATTACGTTATTTATTCCTGCCCCCATACTGTCTTGCTGATGAGGTATTCCGTTTCGGAGGATAAGGATAGCCAGTAGTCAGTACATTTACTTTTGCTTCAGGCCTCCGGTTGGCAACTCACCATTATTACCTTTGGGTGTTTAGGCGGCGTGAATTTCTTACCATCAGGAAATCCGTCTGCTTGTTTACATACCAATACTTAAAAATCAAAATAGTGCTAGGAGCGCAATACTGTCCTTGCCATCAATATATTTTCTTTTTGTTATATGACTTGCAAATTGGAGCTGCGACCTTACGACAACCACCACCAAAATGCTAGACTACAAAGGGGATAGCTGGTATAGGTGTTACCAGATTACTAGATTGATTTTCCCCCGTGTTGGTCCGGGCTCCTTTGTAGAATAGACCATCTGCCTTCCTGTGCCAGGCAGCTCGTAAAAGGCAAGCATAGGCTTACTGTCACTAACACTGCGACATCCTACTAGGTGGTAGAGTTTCGCAGCGACTCATCCGGATTGGTACCACCGCCTTACCTATTCCTACCGCCATAACGTCATGACGTGTTCCGGTTCGGAGGGTAAGGTAGCCGGTTAACTTACTCTGCTCGAGGCCTAACATCCCGGCCTCCGGTTGGCAACGCACCATTACCACCTTTGGTGTCTCTAGGCGGCGGAAATTTCTTACCATCAGGAAATCCATCTGCTTGTTTGCCTTCCAATGTTATAAAAAAATATTGTAATAACTGTATTTTTTGTTGATTTTGGCTGGCTGACTGGCCAAAAGGATCAAAGTTAAAGCGATAGACAAAAACAAAAAAGTGGGCTCAGAATCATCCTGCAACCTATCCTCCTTTTCATTATTATCTTCCATGACGACAGAAACACAGTTTCTTTACAATTTTACAGCATTTGCAGATCGAATTAAGCTCAACACGTGCCTTGTTATAAAAAAATATAGGTGTAATAGATGGCTTCAAGTCGACATAAAACGGATATGAAATGATGAAACAAAAAAGGCGCAGTTACAGGCGATAAAGTAATCCGCGATTGTGTGTTCAAGATAGCAAGTACTTGATCTGATAATTTATTTTGAACGTGATGCTAAATTGCAAAAAAAGGTGTGTGTGAAACTTAATTAAATCGACCAAAGAATGAGATGAATATATATTTGTGTCTCTTACCTGTCGTTTTTCCCGTTTTGAAATCACAACGATTCTAAAGAAGTTTCACTTCAATAACAACATAGAAGAAATTTACTGGACTGCGTAGCTATTTTTCACACGTATTTAGAAACATCTGTACTTGTAATAACATTTTCCCCCGTGTTGGTCCGGGCTCCTTTGTGAAATAGACCATCGGCCTTTCTGCGAGGCAGCGTAAAAGGCGAGCATAGGCTTACCGTCACTAACACCGTGACATCTGACTAGGTGGTAAAGTTTCGCAGCGACTCACCTGGACTAGTACCACCGCCTTACTTATTCCTGCCGCCATAACGTCACGACGTGTTCCGGTTCGGAGGATAAGATAGTTGATATACCTACTTACTTTTGCTTGAGGCCTAACAGCCCGGCCTCAGGTTGGCAACGCACCATTACCATCTTTGGTGTTTCTAGGCGGCGTGAATTTCTCACCATCAGAAATCCGTCTGCTTGTTTGCCTTCCAATATCATAGAAAAAATTCTAAATTGTAATAATAACAAAGGAAAGCTTACTGGACTGCGAAGCTATTTTTCATACGTTTTTAAAAACGTCTGTACTTTAATAACATCTGTATGTCTGTATTGAACGCGATGTTGAAAACTTTTGTAACACTTACAACTTTTAAGAGCTTTTATTTTTTTCGCCTGTAGGCCTACTTCTGAATCTCGATTTGATGCAAATTAGAATCGGATATGTGACTTTAGGTATTCTTGTATTACAATATCTTAACTGATTTGTGAAGTTCTTTGGAACTAAATTATTGTTAATAATTCGCTAGTAAGTTGTTCAAAATTCTCTAAAATCAGTGACGTGCGCTCTATAAAGGCATATAAGCTCTGCTTACCTAAAAATTGTATGTGCTTAATAATATACACGATGGACGTTTCAATTAAGATTTCATTTATATCACAAACTAGAGAAGATTCAATTAAATTGCATATACGTCAATATCCCTTTCGAGCACGTGTTCTCAGCGGGGGTAAAAGTTCACGTGCCCCTCTTCGTCCTGAGAGAGACAGGACAGTTTAAAACGTTTGAAAACTTGGAAGTCACGTTAATGAGTTGTTAAGATTTTTAAGACGTATTTGATACACATTACTATAACAATTAGTATTATTGTTTAATTAAACAACATAAATCAATAAAATCGAAAATGGATGAAATAAAAAAATTAAGTGTAATCAATAAATTTTACAAATGATTTGCATCGGTAAAGTTACCGACAAGATGAGTTTTTCAATTCATTTATGTTTTTTATGTGATGAAACTGCATACAAGCTCCTGGTCCTGTGCCTAGAATGTTACGTATATTGTTAAAGACTACCGGCTACCTTCTTTACATACATATATTGGCTGTATGTGTATTTGTAAAGAATCATCATCATTTGTTTTATAAAAATGCGGAAGTGCTAGGTTTGTCACATTTTAGAAATAGTGAGAAAATACATGTGCCTAACCAGCGTTAGTTGCCAACTCAAAATTTATAAAAATTATGTGTATCGTATGTCCATTCGTATATACAACCAAATTCCTGATAATCTTAAATCGCTTCCATTAAATAAATTTCGAAAAAAGGTATTCAACTTACTTTTAGAGAAAACATATTAGTGTCAAAGATTTTCTTGCAGACAAGAATAAATAATAAAATATTTCTAATATGATTGGTTGCCGGGAGTTTGTTTTGCCGTTTCTTCTCCTGTCTGGCTAGGTTTGAATTAATATTCTAAAAATTAAATAATCCTGTAATCAATACAAAATACCGTATGTAATTAGTAAATAAATAATTTAAATATTTGTACACCTCAATGTGGTAGAATATGTTGGAATGCTTAAATAATTTTGTAACATCTTTGTAACACTCATATGAATAAATGAATATTTTTTATTTTTTTTATTTCTTTTCTACCCTATCCTCCGAACTGAAACATATAATTTTGGCAGGAATAGGTAAGGTAGTGAGCTCGACTCCGGTAAGTTGCTGCACAGCACTTTACCACTAGTGGACTTGTTGGTCCACTTGTCGTTTAAACCAATGAAAAATTTATTTGATAATTATTATCATATTATATATTAAAACCAATTTGCTAAAAATACGTATCAGTATTAAGATGTAAACTTAGATAAGGTAAAATTGACTGATTGTCTGCTTCAACTGCCATAGCGTTTTTGCTTGCCTCTACGCAAGAGGTTTAGCATCCTATTTTCAAAATCAACAACTTTTGTGTTTATATTATGAAGATTTTACTATCAGAAAAATTATTTGGAACAGGAACCTGGATAGTGGAACCTGCTTATATCGTTCCGGTTTTATGGAAAACCTATTTGAGATTAAAAAGAGCTCGTATCAAGTTACAGCTCGTGTCCTTTTCCCATTGGCATTTCAATTCTGAAAATAAATTATCCTTCGCTGTCAGGAGGTTTGGAAGGCAATGCGTTCCACTTCGAGAATAAGTCCAATTCGACCACGGCTTCTAAGCCTTGGGAGAAATGTAATACGCCATGTTTACAGTAATTTTATAATTTTAATGCAGTGGATGATAAAACCAAAGATGATTCCTAGATCTTCTAGAAGATTCGAGCCCAAGAAAATGTGGGTATCTTCTAAAAAAGTAACAACACGTGCAAATAAAAATAGCGTAAAAGGCATAAATATATGTTAAAAAAAATTTCTTCGATATGAATATTTTAAAATTTTAAGTTTTGTTATGAAAACAATTTATGCTCTAATAGGCTTCATTCGATCATCTCTCGGAAGCCTGATTATCGATGTCAGACTCTAGCTTTTAATTTTATAATAAATTCCATTTTATGGTCGAATTAATTTCATACTTTTGTGTCGGAGTTCAGAAGTAATTACTAGTTTATAGACAAGTTCTACTCTATGTTCATTCAGGGTCTTTTTGCCTGTCAAGTAATGTATGGGCCTGTCTCAAATATCGCATTTTTTTGTTTCAATTTATAGTGTTAGTCCGGGATTCTTTGCAGAATAGACCATCTGCCTTTCTGCTAGACAGCTCGTAAAAGGCGAGCATAGGCTTACCGTCACTAACACCATGACATCTGACTACGTGGTAGAGTTTCGCAGCGACTCACCCGGATTCGTACCACCGCCATACCTATTCCGGCCACAGGTTGGCAAAGCACCATTACCACCATTGGTATTTCTAGGTGGCGTGCATTTCTTACCATCAGGAAATCCGTCTGCTTGTTTGCCTTCCGATTAACGATTACTAAATTAATAAAATAAATTTGAGCTTACATTGTGTATTTTTTATCCCGATCTCATAAGTAGACTTAGAAACGGAAACCACTGGCAACCACAGCTTTTTAATAAAAAAATAGCTACATATACGAATCCAGACATGTAGGCTTTGTAAAGGAAGAAGTAGAATAGTATTTAATATGGCCACACACGTTGGCCCGATGCCAGGAGTGGCACAATAGTACGGGTTCAGGTCACGGCTACAATACAGCCAACATTTGACCTTTGTAGATACTGCAGTATTGTATTGATGTAAGACTATACGTAGTAGAAAGAAAAAGTGCAAGTTATTTTACTACTGTGGCCCCACTGCACCTGGTCGAAGTCTAGAGACACACTTATCAGTATACTTGTAATAGATTTGTTGGCCTGACAGCGTTTTTAAATATCTCTAAGAACTATACGAAAAAGATGCGGAAACTCTCGATTAGATGTTTTAATACTATTAATATAAAATTAATTGTTAATATGTATAACATAAACTGATCAACTTGTCACTAAATATTTTTTTATGATATTGGAAGGTAAACAAGTAGACGGATTTCCCGATGGTAAGAAATTCCCGCCGCCTAGAGACATCAAGGGTGGTAATATAATGGTGCGTTGCCAACCTGAGGCCGGAATGTAAAAGAGTTAACAAGCTACCTACCCTCCGAAGCAGAATACGTCATGACGTTATGGCGGCAGGAATAGGTAAGGCGGTGGTACCAATCCTGGTGACTCGCCGCAAAACTATACCACCTAGTCAGATGTCATGGTATTAATGACGGTAAGCCTGTGCTCGTCTTTTACGAGCTGATTGGCACAGGAAGGCAGATGGTTTATTCTGCAAAGGAGCCCGGACCAACACCCGGAAAAACCTTGGAGTACTTATTAATAAAGCGGCGTAAGTATCAAACTAAGTTGGTTCAATACTCAAAGCGTAAACTTTACAGATAAGACGGTGATAACTACGAGTATGATATATATACTTCTACAATTAATGCATTCCTGCCGTATTATTAATAAACATGGACTGACGTAGGAGTAAAATTAAGTTGATATTATAATTTGTATCACATTGTAATAAAGACGAGGTTGAACCTTGGTACTTTACTTCGTGCTTATTAATAAGACGGTCAAAGTTTAAATGTTTACTACTTGCGATAAAAAAAATATGTATTATATATTTGATTGACTTTAAACGTTCTTGAGACCAAAAAATGTTATCATAAATTTTCTAACATTACTTTTCAATTCTAAAATCTATAATATTGAGAGATCACAATTGATGTGATTGAGAGGTTTTCTTTTCTACTAGCTTTATGCTCTTCTTCAGCGTAGCACAGTGACGATTTTTGAAAAAAAATTGCATACCTTTGAACTTGGAAATTTTGCTATACGAACATCAAATGTCAGCAAAATTGGTTCAACGGTTTAGGAGTGATAGAGCATCGTTCGGACAGATAGATTTTCGCATTTATAAAATTATTATTATTATTAACTCTTTATTGTACACAACTGATATTACAAAAAAAAACTTAAAAGTAAAAAAAAAACAAAGTACAAAAGGCAAGCTTATTATAGTCAGACTAGCGACCCGAAACCGGGACGGGTCGCTTTCCAGCACGCCTTCCTTTTCAATCACTTTATCTATTAAAAAACCGCATCAAATTCCGATGTGTAGTTTTAAAGATTTAAGCATACAAAGGGACAAAGGGACAGAGGATGCGACTTTGATTTATACTATACTAGCTGCGCCCCGCGGTTTCACCCGCGTAAGTCCCAATCCCGCGGGAACTCCGGAATAAAAAGTAGCCTATATGTTAATCTGGGTCTTCAGCTACCTACATACCAAATTTCATCGTAATCGGCTTTGTAGTTTTTGCGTGAAAGAGTAACAAACAAACAACATACATACAAACTTTCGCATTAATAATATTAATAGGATAGTGAGTCCAACACAAAACCACTGGTAAGTGTATTATTTCATTCTCTACCAATTAATAAGTCGGTTAATAGTGAACCGATTTTGATGGTTATTTTTAGAAAGATAAGTCATGGTTCCGAGATTGCGGTTTTTGGGTTAAACTTAATATTGCATTAATTTTTTACTTATCCATAAAGGATGTTGATGAAATGTATATAGTATCATTTCGGGAACATTTGCTATCTTCTGAAAAAAAAAAACAAATCGCAATTTCATACCAAATGAAATAGTTGAAGTCGGGTTTTGCAGTTTTACTGCGCTTTATCATCGCAAAAAATTTTTACATTTCCGATATAGATAACAATTACCAGCTTGTGCAAGTGTGATAATGAATTATCAATCGTACTTCGTTACTCCATAAGCGTGACAAAAACTTGGCTGTTGTATGTATGATCCTTAATAATTGTGCAGTACAAAAGAGAAAGATAGCTTCACATTGCGTTCGATACCGATTTTATATTACCAGAAAGACGATATCAATATAAGTAAACTAGCAGCACATCCCAGCTTTTCACGGGGGGACATATTTCTATGTACATTACTACTATTTAAATTATGCGCTTCGGCTTTACACTTCTTACTCTTTTTACACTTTGTACTTTTATTTTTAAATTGGCTGACCTAATCTAAACTTAAGCGAAATAACTAGTTATGTAATAACATCTTTTTATCTCTATATAATCGCCTCTGTGGTCTAGCGGTTCAGTTGTTGGACTTGACTGTATGAGGTCCCGGGTATCGAATCCCGGGTCGGGCAACAATAAGAAAAATTGGGTTTTTCCAATTTTCTAATAAAAAAAATGTCGCTCGGGATAGGATATGTGCCCGATTGGCGATAGGCTTGCCACCTATTACATTGTGGGACCTAGTCTTCGGCCAGTCGTAGGTGCCCTGGTTGCGCCTCTGCCTACCTCTTCGGGCGTGAAGATACTTTTTTTTTAATATAGATATATCTTTAAAATGCATTCGGATTTCCGAAGCTTGACGAGTAGAGCGCAATAAAAAAAATAGCGCGCGCAAAGCGCATAATTAAAATAGTACCTAAATTATAATAAGTAACACCTTCTCATGAATCACTCTATCTTTAAAAAAACACATCTATATATCTAAGCGTACATAGGGACAGACAGCGGAAAGCGTCTTTGTTTTATATTATGTAGTGATAAATAGTGATAAATATTCCTGGACAAATTGATTTAACCCAAAAAAAACAAATTTTTTGTGGGTGTTAGTCAATGATACTAAATAGAACACAGAAACACTTAAATAGATACAGAAATAAATACCAAAACATTCAAACCAAGCAATACAGACATTCGTGTTCATCATACAAATGACTCATCGGGAATCGAACCCGACCCGGTTGTTCCGTGGAGTTAGACGTGTACGCAAACCCCTTAACCAACGGGGTGGTCAGTAACGCTAAAAGGTTCTAATTAACGAGTGGGAGTCACCTTATATCGGTTGAATAAAGTTGGGGGCGGATGAAAGCATATCTATATACGAGATCACTTTCATGTATACCACAAAGTGATTCATATTACGTGTTATCCATTTTTAAAAATAAATAACCAGGTCAATTTTCCTGTGCGTCATTCTGGAATGTGCCATGACGGTTTTGTTATCCAAGTTAAAATTGATACGTATCATAAAGTTTTATGCTTTTTCTCATACTTTTCCTAAATGAACATGTATCTATATTTAAATATTTTCCCCGTGTTGGTCCAGGCTCCTTTGCAGAATAGACCATCTGCCTTCCTTCCAGGCAGTTCGTAAAAGGCGAGCATAGATTAATCGTCACTAACACCGTGTTATCCTACAAGGTAGCAGAGTTTCGCAACGACTCGCCCGGATTGGTAGCACCGCGTTACCTATCCCTGCCGTCATAATGTCAATGCTTGCTGTTGAGGTGTTTGTTAAGTTTGTTAAGTTTTGTTGTGGTAAGGTAACCGGTAAACTTAATTTTGCTTGCGGTCTAACATCCCAGCATTAGGTTGGCAACGCACCATAACCACCTTTGGTGTCTCTAGGCGGCGTGGATTTTTTACCATAAGGAAATCCTTTTTGCTTGTTTGCCTTCCAATTTCATAAAAAAATTATGCGCATTTAATCTATAGTGGATACAAAAAATTAACGGTTTGGGTATTGGACATTTATGTATCTATTACTAACTGCTCCAGCGATCTTCATTCCGCCTGTTCAGTTTATATGGGAAAAATTAAAATTGTTATTTTTCCTAGATTTCTTAAGGTTTTAGGAGGTTTATCCCAAATCGAAAGAAATTATTTTTGAAAACTCCTATCATAGAATTCTCGAGCATTCCTCAATTTTGAACTAAATAAATAATAAAGAATCTGGATATATTACTAAGCCAAACCATTTCTAACACTATAAGTGAATGATCATGAGGTCTGGCACTCGATACTATCTTTGCCTACCTCGTAAGGGACTTGGTGTGAAGATATGTACCTATGTATGTATGAATTAAAGCGAAAATCGTTTTAAATTTTAAGGGCCACTTGCATCTGCATGGGACAGTATTTAACACTGAGTAAGCGTCTAACTAAGGCTAAATCACCTTTTCCCCGTGTTGGTCCGGGCTCCTTTGTAGAATAGACCATCTGCCTTCCTTGGCAGGCAGCTTGTAAAAGGCGAGAAAAGGCTTACCATCACTAACACCGTGACATCCGACTAGGTGGTAGAGTTTGGCAGCGACTTGCCCGGATTGGTAGCACCGCCTTACCTATTCCTGCCGCCATAACGTCATGACGTGTTCCCGTTCGGAGGGTAAGGTAGCCGGTAAACTTACTTTTGCTCGAGGCCTAACATCCCGACCTCAGGTTGGCAACGCACCATTACCACCTTTGGTGTCTCTAGGCGGCGTGAATTTTTTACCAACAGGAAATCCGTCTGCTTGTTTGCCTTCCTATAACATAAAAAAACCTTATATTTGACAGTTTAACTCAATATCATATGTAACCCGGGAATGCTTTTCTTTTGAAGTGGCTAATATGTTGCTAATCGCGAGGTTTTTACATCTTCACCGGGCTATGACGGGAAAACGCAAGTGGCTCTTAGAAGTGCTTTGTAGACAACTAAAATATAGTTTTTTTTATGATATTGGAAGGCAAACAAGCAGACGGATTTCCTGATGGTAAGAAATTCACGCCGCCTAGAGACACCAAAGGTGGCAATGGTGCGTTGCCAACCTGGGGCCGGGATGTTAGGCCTCGAGCAAAAGTAAGTTTACCGGCTACCTTACCCTCCGAACCGGAACACGTCATGACGTTATGGCGGCAGGAATAGGTAAGGCGGTGCTACCAATCCGGGCGAGTCGCTGCTAAACTCTACTATCTAGTCAGAATTCACGGTGTTAGTGACGGTGAGCCTATGCTCGCCTTTTACGAGCTGCCTGGCAGGAAGGCAGATGGTCTATTCTACAAAGGAGCCCGGACCAACACGGGGACAACTAAAATACAGGTTTGTTTGTAATATTAGTAAATATACCTAATGTTGTGTGTATGGACCTAAGAAACTAACAGTAAGCTTTTGCGTATATTTATTGACCTACTTCGATGCACTAATTACCCCAACCCTAAATTACTTAACGAACAAAATGTATGCAGAATTGGTTAAGTTAGGGCACCGAATGCATTTAGCCAGTACTATCCTTGCATAGAACCGAGTGTCTTACAATTCTATTGTGTAAGATGTGTCCTTGTTTACTCGCCTCTGTGGCCTAGTGGTCCAGGTGTTGGACTTGACTGCACGAGGTCCTGGGTTCGATTCCCGGGTCCGGCAACTAAAAGAAAAATTTGGTTTTTCCTATTTCCTGAGATAAAAAAAAACGTTGCTCGGGATTGTATATGTGCCCGGTTGGCAATAGGCTTGCTTTTGACTTAGTGTCTTTGGCAAGTCGTGGGTACCCTGGTTGTCCTCTGCCTACCATTTCAGCGATATGGGCGTGAAGATACTTTTTTTTCAGTTCCGTTCGTTACTACAATATCAAATTATCTAGAACTCTTTACTTTCATTAAGGATTGTTTCGAGAATGCTTTCATCAGTACCCGATGTGTTTACACTGGTTCGTAAACACGGAGATAAGAGACATGACGGCACAATGGAATTGTAAGACAATGGACGCGACGCAAATATTATTTGTTAAATTTATGTGGAATTAATGTCTAACTAGATAACTAGGGCTGTTTAATTGTGAAACTAATTAGCGCATTGGTTGCTTTTTTTATGATATTGGAAGGCAAACAAGCAGGCCGATTTCCTGATGAAAAGAAATACACGCCACCTAGAGACACCAAAGGTGGTAATGTAGCGTTGACAACCTGAGATCGGGATGTTAGGCCTCGAGCAAAAGTAAGTTTACCGGCTATGCTTCACGCGGATGTCTTGCAAGCATATCATTGGTTAGGAATCAAATTTTAGTTAATGTTTAGTAAAACGTTTGCTTAACGAGTGTTTTTTATGACGTAAGACGTGATATGTCGACACAGTATTATCAAAAAAGCTGGAACAGTGGAAAACTTCTTTCTCTGTTAAAAACAACGGGACGAGTGTAAATAACATAAAACGAAACGTACTGAATAATAAAAATATTACATCCACTGACTCAATTCAATTATCATCTGCCCAACATAAACAAATATTTTTAAAGGTTATCACATACTTCCTACATTGATATTACATGAATTATAGTGTACCTTTCATAATGAAACCATGTAGGTATCTAATATCGTTGTAAAAACATGTTGGAATAACGCCTAACCACTATTCATTTATAGTGTGTCAGTTATATTTTTATAAGTACTACTAATACGTATATACTAATACATTATTGAAGTGAAACTTCTTTATCGGGGTTGGAAAAAAATTTAGTGTAACATTTTTTTCGTTACGCGTCACATTTTTCCGTTACATGCCATCTTTTTCTTATCCCTACCACGCGTGATTCGAAGTATACTTTCTCCAGCGGAGTAGGGATTGGCAATAAACTTTATTTAATCAATTTCTGTAAAGTTGCATATAGTAAATTATTTATTGAAAAATAACGTTATAAAGTAGTTTCACTTTTTCACTTCTTACGAGTGTACGCTAGTACATGCACACATTTTTTATTTTTTTTAACTAGCAGGGTTGGAAACGGTGGTACCTAGTGCAGGGTAGATCGAATTAAAATGAATCTTTCTTTAAAACTATCACTATATAGTATAAAACAAAGTCGCTTCCTCTGTCCCCATGTCTTATATAATTAAAACTATGCAACGGATTTTATGCGTTTTTTCGAAATAGATAAAGTGACTGAAGAGGAAGGTTTGTATGTATATTTTATACCCATGCGAAGCCGGGGGGGGTGCGGTAGTTTGTAATAATTAAGAAGTTTAATGGTAACATAAATATGATATGTATTAAAAATATAAATAGTTGCTGTCATTTAAATGTAATGTAAATAATTAATTTCTATTAACATAATTAAAATTTTTCACATTACAAGGTGATAACATATTGGAATGCTTAAATATCTTTGCAACAACTACTTAACACACATAGTCCGCAAATAAAATTAATTTTATTTCATTAAAACGATGGCTTGACAGTTAATTAAAGAAATGTAGTATTTTTAATAGCAGTGCCTAGTATTTTCACGCCCGTATTACCAATTACTCTATAGATATCTATGTGACGTTGTTACCTTATTATCCTTCATCTAAATCCCAAATCCTCAGTGACAAATCCTAGACAAATTTCTATTTATAACATGGATAAGACCACAGTCTACGACCTAGGCGAGATCATTAACCTGTGATAAGCGCCAAGTGGGTAGTTAAGTATTTATTACAGCCGGATAGCTGAATTATTTTGCAATAAACAAGTTTTATTTAAAACGTCATGTCTAGTCTGTGGTTTAGCGGTTCAGTTGTTGGACTTGACTGAATGCGGTCCCGGGTTTGATTCTCGGGTCGGGCGCGAAAAGAAAACTAGGTTTTTTCAACGTTGCTCGGGATTGTATATGAGCTAGGTTGGCGATAGGCTTACCACCTATCACATTGTGGGACTTAGTATTTTCGGCTAGTCGTGGATGCCCTGGTTGTGCCTCTGCCTACTTATTCGGAGATAAGGGCGTAAAGATACTTATTTACTTACTTTAGTGGCTCTGTAAGAGTTTCCATATCTCACTCCTTTTTTTAGTTGAGGACATCTCTTTTGGATATCTTTGTCTCAGGGAGTTACAAAGGTTATGTCGGACCTGTACCGACTCAAACCCCATGGTGCCCCTTCACTAGGGACTGGGGCAGTGAGACCGCTTTCGTACACATCCACTGTCCCAGTGGTGCTCGCGATCCCCTTCCATTTAACCCCACTCAACACGGTACACTGCGCTGAGACAAGGCGCGCACCTCCATTTGGAGGCCTCAGTGGCAACAGGTACCCAGTACCAGGCGCGACCCCATGACGGGCAGATAAAATCAAAGCTCCTTTGCAGGTCCCTAAGTGGGTCAAACAGTCCACTGCTATTGCCTGCTCCTCGTATCGCCCGTTAGAAAGGAAGGGGTATAGAAGAGCAGTAGTCCTAGTTCAATTGTTTTCACTGGGGCCTAAGCTTGACCCCAGGTATCCAGTCCCCGTCGCGACAAAGCTTGGACTGTTGAGCGGCCTCACGGCTAACTTGAATTGAGGAAGAGATTAATGTAACAGTTTGCCTTAGGGATGTGACAATCCAATTGCATTCTATTTGAATTAGATTGAATAGTCTATAAATCTAGATCGAGGTGTTATTCAACTAGTTAGCCATTGAAATTATGTGTTAGATGTGGAATCACCTAGATTGTTACTAACATTTACTGCCGAGTTAGGGCAGTACTCGCACTTGTCGTATTTGAAAAGAAGGGTAGGTGGTAACCAAGTACAATGGAGTGTCAAATGCGCCTTGCCCTTGAGCTAGCTTCAAATTAGCTACTTACAGTTAACATGTTACTATTCGACACGTCTATAAGCGTCGAATATTTCTTACATTCGCCAACTTGTTAACATTCTAACGAAAAGGCAATTTGTAATAATTTCGGACGTACTGGTCTGGGCTTTCAGTGTAGAATATACCATCTACCGTCTTGTCCGGCAGCTCGTAAAAGGCGAGCAAAAGTTAGATGGGTCATTACCAACAAGACCACTGGTGGTAGAGTGCTGTGCAGCAATGTGCCGGGTAGGGATCCGTAGCCTTACCTATTCCTGTCGCCATAATAACAGTGTCATGTTCCGGTCTGAAAGGTAGAGTGGCTAGTAAACATTAGGCGGTGCTACACAACTCGATCATATTATAACATCTATAACATCTATGGTGTCTATAGGTTACGATTATCTCTCATCATCAGGGGAGCCGGGTAGTTATTCGTTGTCTTTTACCTTAAAAAGTAATGTCTTCCAGAATTAAAATTCTAATCAAGTATTCATACAACACAAAAAACCGAAAATGGAACTGTTCAAATTAGTCGAAATAGTTCTTCAGTTTCTATTTGTTTATTTTGTTTTTAGGGAACTGTTTGTTTATTTTGTTTTGTATATGCAATTAGCTGAGCCGAAATATAGTCCTGTTATAACTATGAATATGTTTTTGTTATATCAAATGTCTCCATACAATCACTAACACTTTTACTAGAACTAGCAAAATTGATCCATCCGTTCAGGCGTGATGGACGACCAGAGAAAGTTGGGAATGATTTTTATTTAAAAGAAGATATTCAATGATGACATATTTTATCATAATCAATGTTAATAGAGTAATCATTAATTATTAATACGCTTTCCCCTCGTGTTGGTCCGGGCTCCTTAGCAAAATAGACCATCTGCCTTTATGTCAAGCAGCTTGTAAAGGCGAGCATAGGCTTGTCGTTACTAACCTCGTTACATGTAACTGTGTTGAAGACTTTTGCAGAAGACAAAGTCATCCGAATTGGTACTATCGCCTTACCTATTACCGCTGCCATAAAGTCAGTGATTGCCGTTGACGTGTTCCGGTTTGGAGGATAAGGTAACCGGTAAACTTACTTTTACTCGAGGTCTAACATTCCGGCTTCAGGTTGGCAAGGCAAACAACAAAACTACCTTTGTTGTCTCTAAGTGGCTTGACTTTCTTACCATCAGGAAATCTGTCTGCTTGTTTGCCTTCCAATATCATAAAAAAATAACATATTTTTGCCTAGTTTTTATGTCCTATGCTGGCGTGGTGTTTAAACTCGTCATCAAGTTCATAATAAAATTCCTAATTGGTAATATTAAGAATATTATTCAAATCAGTCTTAACATGAGCGGTCCTAGACTATAATGTAATATGTATTAAACAAGCATGATGAAAAAGTTTTATACAATAGATGTCTTCATGCTATGATAGAGTCTTGCAACAGTTCGGCCTGGATTAGAGCTACCACTGCTCCTGGCTTTGCTTTCACAACGTCAGTGGCGACATTGTCGTGTTCCGGCTTGAAGAGTGCGGTAGTAGGTGAGCTTATACACAATCGTTTATAATGAACCGTTAAGGTCATTGATGTTTATAGGCGAAGTGTTTTTGACATCAGGAAACCTGGTGCTTACCTTTTTTTATAAAATATTAATTATTGTTTGTTTCTAGGAAATAACTCTTTGAAAATATCTTCTTTTAATAACCCAATCATTGAGAAAGATTAAAGGCTAAATAACAGATACTCCGGAAGGTTAATGAAGCTACCACCATTCTGGACAGAGTAAGAGCAGGTGGAAGTGCTGGTAAATGTTAACAACATCGACGCGTATTTCTTTAATCACATTTTAATGACTGAGTTATACCTAGTGTATAAAACAGAATTAGAACTTTTTAAAACGTACACAATTGAATTAAAGAAGTTAAAAAAAGCACAAGTGAATAAACAAAATCAGACTTACCCATTATTTTGATTATCCAGGGAATTATTCGACGATCTCGGGATAAGCGGCCGGTAGCTGGACCTCGTCATATTAACACTTATAATCCATTCATACGATATATCACATGTCAGACGCGACTGATATATGACAAAACTTTATAACAACTGATTGAGTTCAGCCATTGTTTTGAGCGGCCACAAAGAGATAACACTTATCAACGTACTCGAGTGCTTTGCGATATGAATGTGTTACACCGACAAATTAAACTATTTACGTTTTGTACAGTGAATGAGCAGATCAATAATATTTAAGTTGAAGCGAAAGCTCTGGGTCCACGCCCCGGCCGGTTCGACGAGCTTAAAGAGTTGGTTTAGCGCCATCTGTGTAAAAGCTCTGGAATTAGGTGTTTTGCGATGAGAATACTACTTTCTTTGTGTTCACCCTTCGCAAAATTAAAGCTTTGTTAGTAAAAGCTTCAATTCAATATGGCGTTTGTCTTATACCTACTATTGAAATAAATATTGCTTTAATTTATTTAACAATACCAATATTTGCAAAAATAAATTAAGACTAAATGAAATTGTTTAAATATTTGTAAATTTTAAGATACGTTTTTTTTATTTTAGGCTGTTAATACATATTTAAAGCACTACACATTTTCCAACGACTCTGTATTTTTTAACACCCGACGCATAACACCCCTCGTGTTGTAAGTTTAACGTGTGTTTGTGTACGTGTCATTCTGACTAACCATTCCAAAATATCAAAAATGCACAACGTTATTATTCAAGTTTTCACTTCTGCCGGCTATCCCGGAGTGCAACCCGTCGTTTTTTTTATTAGAAAGATGAGTTCTTAGATAATTTATGGCGATCTTTCCAGTCGTTCGAGGTCATTTGTAGGCATCGGTATGAATACATGCCTACTGGTAGATTAATTGTGTTGGAGTTGCTTGATTCGTCTTGACTACATCTGTTTATGTTTTCTGGTGACGAGGACCTAATAGCAAGAATCTGGTGAACTTAGAGGTGGTTGATGGAACAATGTTTAAAAGCTTCGGTGTCCAGTTTCATAATATTTGCAGTTATCTAAAGCACATCAAAAAGTGAGGCGTTGGAAGTTATTCATGTACAAAATGTCATGTTATCATATGATGATACTACAACATAACTTTTGAAGGGATGGACTGTTTGTCGGTGTACATTGATTTTTTTAATTTGAAGATTATATCTTATACGTATTAATTTATATATGTACTAGCTGCGCCCCGCGGTTTCACCCGCGTAAGTCCCAATCCCGCGGGAACTCCGGGATAAAAAGTAGCCTATATATTATTCTGGGTCTTCAGCTACCTACATACGAAATTTCATCGTAATCGGCTTTGTAGTTTTTGCGTGAAAGAGTAACAAACATCCATACATCCATATATACAAACTTTCGCATTTATAATATTAATAGGATAGGATAATCCTAGCTAAAAAGAATGTTCCGAGTAACGTTAGCTGTGAAACACCACATGTTTGCCCATAGACTCATCATTAAGGATGTTGAACCTTATCATGACGAGTCTAGAGTAAATGTAGGACACATTGAGATTTAAGAGTAGGAAAGATAAGCGAAGCCTGGCTTTCCAAATATACTGGAAATAGACTGAGAAAGGACTGGTATAATGGGTAACACTTAGATAATAATACTGACGAGGACTCTTACTCATTATTGGTAACCTGCTAAGCAGTTTTTCGAAGAAATAAAAGTGAATGTGTAGTGGTTATTTGTATTGGTTATAATTATTGTGTTTGTATTGGTTAACACTATGACTTTATATAAGTAGGTGGTTGAGTTCTCTAGTATTGTATTATCGTCTTTCTTTTTCCTTATTCTGCTGCTATAGCGTCAGTGTTTATTTAACATTTTAAATTTTATAATGTCTCTAGAATTTTTTTTATTTATTTTAGGAAAACAAAACTTAAGTATTCCACGTCTTCAAACTCAACGACAATAACGATACCGGTATTTAAAACATTTGGCATTTTCATTAAAAACATGGAATTGACTCAGGAGTTTTTGAATTTTTAATTCTTAAACTTAATCTATCCCTGCTCCTAGAAATATGGTTTACGACCAATGTTAATAATAACCTATCTACTTAAAAAGATATGCCTTCTTAAGTTTTATTGCTATGATACTTTTGTTAATTATTACAAAACAGCGGTTACATGGTAACTGATCTAAAATAATACGATCTCTTATAATATTAGATAGGTTATTAATATTAGCTGTTAAATTATGAGTCTGGAGATAACAATAATAAAAATTTAAGCGCAGTAAAACTGCAAAAAATCCACTTCAGTTTCATGGCTATAACTACCAAGTTAAGTAAAAAATTTGCATTGTTAAAGACGACCTAAAAAAATAAAAAATCTTGATCAATTTTAAATGGTAAGTCATTAAAACTCATTCATAATAGCCTGATATTACGTAACAAAAACTTTAAATAACATAATTAAGAAACTCCTCCTTTTCAAAATCGGTTAAATCCATGTCAATATATGTACGGTCAATTTTTTTTGCGGTAAATAAAAAAAAGAAAATTGTTTTTGATCTAAGAATTTCGCAGTTTTTATATTCCTAACAAGAAAAACTCGATCTAGTTATTTATCTGAAATATTTTTTTAAGAACAGACACAGCTTTTCCTAAATTTGTGCTTAAATACAATTACTTTTATAAGTTACAAGAACTACTAAATCTACATCCATAATTATCTAAAGTCGAGACATTTATCTCAAAGTTAAAAGTAATTAATCCCTATATTCACAAATCCTTCTTAGTTTCTTCAGCTAAAACTTGTTCCTTAGCTGCAGAAGCTTCTTCCTTCTTTCTTTTATCTTCTTCCTCAGCCTCATCCAGCATTTGTTGAACTTCCTTTTCAGCTTCCCTTAATTCCTCCGCAGTAATGTCCATTTTTGGAAATCGTTTCTGAAAATTGTAAACATCGTATTTGTATCTTAAACACTTGCTGCATGAATGAACTTAGGTAAACAACGTCTCTTCGCTTTCTAATGCCGTCTCCTGGTTTGAAGCTACCTCCCCATTAATTTTCAGTCAAATCGGTTCAGCCGTTCTTAAGGCTTTCTGCGCTCACCATTTCAAATAATAAATATCTTTTTATTTTTGTTGTTATTAATTTATCACCATGACAACCGTTACCCCGAAAGTCAACAACATTTCATCCATCTACCGTCTTATTAAAAAACACGGAGTAAGTAACACCAAGGTTCAACCTTGTATTATGGCCTTTCTCACAATGTGATACAGACTATAATATAAACCTACTGTTACTCCTACCTTAGTCCATGTTTATGAATAAGACGGTTAGAGATTAGTCGTCTATTTGTTAAATACAATGTGCTCGAACAACTAGCAATAGTTCTAACAATACTATGTATGTACCTAATTCTCGATGATAAAATCGGTAATACTGGTACCGTCCAAGAATATCACTGTAACACCGCTTCGTTGGTTGAGTGGCTAGCGTACACGCCTGACTATTACGACTCACCGCGAAGCTCGGGTTCGATTCCCGACGGGGGCAGGCATTTGTGTGATGAACATTTAGATGTTTGAATTTTCGGGTCTGGATGTTTATTAAATTGATTCTGGTATCTATTTAAGTATTTCTATGTATTAGTATCGTTGATTAACAGCCATAACACAAGCATATAATTTGCTTGCTTTGGTTAGATTCAATTTGAGGGTCTTGTCCAGGGATATTTATTTTAAGTAGTACTAATACTGTAGAGCCATAAACACCCATTTTTATACGTAACCAGGCCAACCGCACAGAACATTAACGAAAACCATAAGGGTTTTCTATAGTAAGGAGATTCATCATTATAAGTAGAGTCCAGTACCGGATTTGAATTTTTGACAAGTGTAGGCCACTTTATTTTCTCCGCTCCGTGTGCCTTAGGTAGGTACATGGGTACCTTTCTAAAGTAATAGTTTTCCCTATATCTAAAATCTGCCGTCTCTAAGACGTTGTCGCCCTAGGACGCGGCCTATATTCCCTATTGACGAATCCAGGACTGGTAGAGTCTCAAAAGAGAAAGATTATTGCTAGATGCTAAGTGCCAATATTGTAATAACGATCTTTACCTTGAGATCTTCTGCCATCTTTTCATAGTCTTGGTGCTGGTCTCGAAACGTCCTTGGAAAGATGATAGCAAGCTTGAAGAGACGAATCATTAAATAACACATGACTGCCAGTACGACATACACAAGCATAGTCTTCGCCATTTCGAAATAATCAACGCTTACTTTTTGGTATTTCATTTTAGTAAAATAACTTTCAAAATTGCTTGTCTTATATCTTTTAAAATTAGTTAAGACGTTTACCTGGATTAGAATTTTAAACGTAAAAAATATTAAAACTGAAGATACGTAATTACAATTTCCAAAATTGTTTTTGATATTCGCATTCACTAAGTTTTTTTATTTATAGATAGGAGATATTCTTTAGATTATGACTTAATTCATTTCTTATCGAAAAATATAAAATTTTTATTTATGAATTAATAATAGTGATTGACATATTAACTAACAAAATAGACATAAATTAGAGGATATTTTTAAAACACCTGTATGTAAGCACTAGTGAAGCCGAAGTGACCTATTTCCTATCGATTGTCGACAAAGCGAAGCAATTATTTATGAATCAGGGGTTGCATGGTTTACTTACACGTGGATCCTTTGTTGCGGATAATTGGAACCACGTCTGACGTCGCTTTTTACTTCAGGTGGAACTTGGACCAATTAATATCTAGCCTAACATTTGCTCATATACGTGTGGAGTATACATTCAGGGTCATAACATACCTTGACCAATTCTGAGTACATGGAGTTTGTAAATTTTAAATATGACTCACTCTACTTTACATAAAATTATAATCGACAAATCCTCATTTATAAAGTAGTGGCCCGCCCCGACTATGCGCGAGTTTGAAATATACACATAATACATACAGACATAGGGACAGAGGACGCGACTTTGTTTTATACTACGTAGTGATGTGATAGCAGCTTTTATGCCATTAAACGGAAAAAGTGGGGTGCTATAAGTTTGACGGGTCTATATCATCATAACTTTTAAAACTTTTAAACGGATGGACTGATTTTAATGCGGATCTATTTGTTTAAAGTTTCGAGAAGGTTCTTAGTAACAAAATACACCTTGTAAATGACAGCGCACCGAAAAATGAAACCATGGATTCTGTACATGATAGACATGCATATGTAGTTGGAATTTCGTGTCGGAAATTTCACAACTTTTTAATTTTTTTTTGAAATTGATTTCACTATTATTTCATTAATACTATCTAACGAAACTAGATTTTTATTTAATATCAAATAAATAACACATTTTTACTAAAAACAGCAATGTAATAAAACAGGGTATTAGGTCGTTGTGTTAGTGACGGTAAGGCTATGCTCGCCTTTTACGAGATGCCTGGCAGGAAGGCCGATGGTCTATTCTGTAATCTGTAACCTGTAATGTTTTAGGACTTTTCTTCGTAACCTTGCCAAGCAGCACGGATTTCATAAAAAAAGGTTCTGCAGAGTTCTCTGTAGTATAGAGAGAAAGTTGACTCTGTAGAGTTGGTTGATTTTACTATTGAGGTGGCATGTTCTCGGGGGTGTTGTTTTTAATGAAACAAATTACAGTGATGGATAGATTAAGTAATTTTAAGAAACTTTTGTTCTATAAAGTTTTGTTTCTGAAAGTCAATACTTTTCGACTTATCTACAAGTGAAAGTTTTAAGTTTTTAACCGAGCAAAGCATGTTTTATATGGTTATTATCGATTAACTTAAAAAATAATAATAGGTACATTACGAAATATAGAGTCAAAATCTATAGCTTTTTAAAAAAGAAAAATATTTTTTTTAAGTTACGTACTATTAGATCAGTGAATACTTTATTACTCACTTATAAAAACACTAGTGATGTACCGGGTCACTTACAAATTTATTCGGATTTTTGGTGTTAAGATCCGTGTCTACGGATTGATCTGTGTCTACGGATATGAACCTCAACTATCGTACTAAATCGGTGTCGCTGTTGGTTCTTGAACCGGTTAGATACACTAGACAGTGAAAACTTGACATCCAAAGCACAAATGATGCGGGTGCTTCTTAAGGACCCGTACAGATGGGTAAATTAAAAAAAAAAAACACTTTTACGAGTATAATAGTAAATCTTTAAAAAACACCACTCAAATAATAATAGTATTTACGTGACGTTTTTTTGAAGATGTTAAACCCCCTCCCTCTCAGTGATGTAAGATTGTATATGTAGTAAGTACCTAATTTAAAAGTTTACATGTCTTGCAGTCTTTCTAGCACTGGCGTTGGACAGGCATTATACAAAAAATACTGGCTGACCGGCATAAAGTAAGCAATTTTGACAAAACCTAAAATTTATTTAGAAACACTTGTACTTATATAGTGAAACCGGTTGGCTAAATCATAAAAATAAAAAATAATAAAATATATTGTGGAAAGTACAAGTGTTTCTAAATAAATTGCATCAGGAATGGAATTCCACCAAGCACCGACGATAAGAAGTATAGAATCTAAAATTTATTATTACTAAACGTATTTTATCTATTTATGTTGTCCTCTGAATGCGTATTAGCAAGACTTTCTTTAAGGCTGCCAAGTGAATATTTGTGATGCCCAACAAAAATACACGTCAAGTCTTACTTCGATCCTCTCACCCTTGTGGTAGTGATATTTGCCGAAACCCTCTTTTCGAGACTCACATTATTAATGGACAATTCTCCGTGACTTGAAAAACATGTACAAGGATGTTTAGTAGTGTAATTTGGAATTATTTTAAGATAAAAGTAAAGTATGTTCACGCCCATATCCCCGAAGAAGTAGGCAGAGGTATAACTAGGCACCCACAGTTAGCCGAAGACACTAAGTCCCACAATGTGATAGGTGGTAAGTCTATCGCCAACCGGGCACATATCCAATCCCAAGTTTTTTTAAATTAGAAAAATCCAATTTTTTTTGCCCTACCTGGGATTCGAAACCCGGTACCTCAGGCCGTCAAGTCCACCAACTGAACCGCTAGACTATAGAGGCGACTAAGATAAATGATAAATGTGCCTAGTGTAGTTTTTACTGTTATCTTATCACGCATGATTAGAATTTCATTCAAATTATATTAAAAATTAATAGGTAATTAGGTAAAACATTCACAAAAGATCCGTAAAATACGACGGTTTTATTCAACACAATTTTTTGATATTTTTTAATAGCTACTGTCACTTCTACAAAGTTGTTTATCTCTGTCTAATAGCACGTCTCATTCTTGCAACAATCAGTCAAATAGGTACTTAACAGTCCGTTAGACGTATTAACGGATATTGAAAAATTGGCCCTTAACGAACCTAAGCATTTGATCCATTGGTACGCTGTACTTTCAGCAAACGATTCGTTAAAATGTGCCGCTAGTTATATTGATGTTAATGCCAAGGGGTTGGGGTTCGACATTTTTGTACTTTTGTGGAATCAGTGGGGGGCGTCTAAATAAGGGTCCATACACATACCTCCGCGAGAACATTTAGATCACCACAGACTTCGGCCGGAACTGTGAACCGGATATCTCTTCGTTCTGGATATAAATAGAAGTCGGCTCCTATCTATATGAGTCGGATAATTTCACAGACTGATCTTTTGTAGTCGTTACAGTGATGGTGATTGAGTGAATGAGTCGTGAACTTGTCAGTTGTCTTCATTGTTTCATTTTTAACAAAGACTACAATACTCTAATTTTTAATTGAGTCGTTGCTTGCGGTTCAAGCATCGGATACTTTAATATTTGGTACCTTTTATAGACCATCACGGAAATATTTTTTTCATACATGAAAGCTCGAAATTTTCTATGCAACAACAGCCCAAATCTAAAACTTATTTACATCAAGTAGGTAAGTATGGGCCCACAATGTCCAGTGAAGTTGTAAAAATCGCGAGGTTGATAACACATTAGTCAAAAAAAGATTAGGTACCTATTAAAAATAAAAACACGGAAGCGCAAATTGTAATAAACAAAGTAGTAATTTTGTTTATATATACCTAATTGTTTTACGGTCTTAGCAATATTAAGTAAACCTTCAAAGTTATACGCGTTGCAATAGAGATAAAAAATACAGAACATTTTTATATTCATCACTTTGTCATTTAAGTAGGTAGGTATGCGGATGCCCCAACACGTTTGTTTTGGGTATAATATTATCTAAGAAACAAAATGAAACAAATAATATACCTATATCCGTCTAGCGTTTATACATATAGATTTAAGATAATAAAGGGTCTTAGAGATATAAATCTACAGATATTCGCGTATAATGCCCCTTCCCTCGCAGTCGTATAGATAGCATGACAAAATGGAACATGTGGGCGGTTTCCCGGGCAATATTCAACCAAGCCAACTAGATAAACGAATACGTACGCAGCCCCCTTGCGTCTCAACCCGCAACCCCGCTGTCCGCTCAGTATTGGCGTCAGCGACCGCGCGACGTGACGTTTGGACGACGGGTCGGTGAGATTTATTTTTACTGATTTTATAAAACTGTACATTTTATAGATGTAAGATATTACAAATAGGGCAGAACAAATCAGGTACATTAATGTAACATAGGTATATCTGCAGGATACATGAATTTGGCTTATTTAGAAGATCAAATTCGTTTATCGCATCACTCAAAAGTATAATAAGTACTGAATCGGCATTTTTATGTTATAAATAAGTATGATAGCGCCCAAGCAGGCGAAACTCGTGACGGTGGGAGACAACCGTGCTCGAGAAACATCAAAGATGTTACTTGTCTGTGACTGTGTTATTGGCGGAAGCAAGTCCACCAGCTTACCTTACTATCCAGCACGGAACACGACAACGGCGACTATGACGCTATGGCGGCGGGAATAGGTAGGGCAGTGGTACTAATGGGGATGAGATGTTACACAGCTTCTTCCACTTAGTAGGTATCTACTTGGGCCTTTTGAAATGTGGAAATCTGACCTTATTTCGTTGGGTAGGTTAAGGGGGGTACAAAAAAATGCTCTGCCCCTTAAAGTTTGCCCCGATTATTTTTGTTAATAAATAGCTATAATTTCTTTTTTTGTGTATACCTAGTCAGTTCTCAGCCAAACTAATGACGAATTATGACGTCATCGGCAACAACAACAAATATGTAGTACTAGGTACCGATAGCAAAAAAATATCGAAATAACAATTTTTTTCGATCATATCCTTTTATTGTCTCAGGTCACTCCTATATTTTAATAATAATTGTATTTCTTGGAAATACAAAATGATAACGCTGTAAATGGTATTTGAAGTTCGAGGTACTTTTGCTATATGCGCTTGGTTGTCTACCTTAATACCTGACGCCATAACGTCAGTGTTCGCTACTGTCCAGGTAGTACTTAAAGGGAGAGGTAGCTAGAAAACATGCGCAAAAAACCCACCTCAAAGTCGTAACCATTATTAGTACCTTAGATGTCCATTAGGAAATAAGTCTCCTAATTGCCTTCCAATCATTAAAAAACTTCTGAAGGTCCGATGGTCGAAATTCGAGTAAGGTTCATTAATTTAAAATGTATTCACAGTCACGATTGTAATAAACGAAAAGTAAGATTGCTAAGACATTTTTTTATGTTTATGTTTAATATAAGTTGATGTTTTTATTTATTTGTATTTTATGTAATAAATAATAAGACAACGAACAAGCACACGGCTGCATTGTCCTTAGTCCTGGGGCCCTACCATGAACGCTTTAGCAGTATTATTTCCATCTTATGGACGCCTTTGTAAGCAACTTTATGGTATACGTCATAAGGTTGCCTTTCTCCGATGACAGAAAGTATTAAATAAAATACCTATATATAATATTATATAATACTGTTTTAAGAGCCTATGGTAACCCCCCTAGTGGTAAGAGATAAATGAGGCCTGTCGCTGTCTTTTGGTCGAGGCGTTAGGCCAATTGTTCTAGATTACCAGATAGAACCCTTTCCTCCGGATGGGAAGATGGCACTGTTATTATGGCGGCAGAAATACGTAAGGCGGTGGATCTCCACCAGAATGAGTCGCAGTACGGTCCACCAGCGGTGTTGTTGGTTGTTCGCCTCTTACGAGCCTGGGTGAAAGGAAGATGTTCTAATCGACACAGGAGACATGGAACAACACGGGGAAAAATTAAGTAAAAACAAAGAAAAAAGTATTTTTTACGCCTTATACTCAGAGATGCACAGCAAACATGCCTTTTTGTTGTCGGGTCATTCATCTTGCGATACTTGATTGTGTTCCTAAATACGAGTAAATATTTTGAGTAAAAAGAATCAAGAAAAAAGTTTCCAATAATTGTACTTCGGTGTAAAATGTCTATTGAATAAAATAGTAAAAAAAAAATTGTAGGTGTACGCCCCTGGTAGGTTTACCCGACGTTATCCCTTTAAGACGTTCTAAACGGCTGTAAACTCGTTTTCCTACAAAGGTAACCTTTGAAGAAATTAGGTAATGTACTCTGTGGAAGAATTTTTTTTCCATTGTCCAATTATTAATAATTTAGATCAAATCTATAGCCCAGACGGATGCAAACTAATGTTTACAACCCATTAGCAATTAGCGGCACTTGGTAACTGCAAGTGAGCGTAGTTTTTCTAGACCGAGATATAACGGTTGTTCACTCGTAGTTACTAGGTGAAACTCAAGTCATATGCCATTTCTGTGTTCGTTGCACAAACATTAACCAGCCAAGCTTTGAATGACAGATATTGAGTATAAAAATAATTATCGACCAGTTTCAGCATTATCAAATACAAACAGTAGTACTATTTAAATTATGCGCTTCGGCTATATTCGTCAAGCTTCGGAAACCCAAATGTAGGTATTTTAAAGATATCTATGAATAACCATACATAATTAATCATTTCGCTTAAATTTAGATTAGGTAAGCCAATTTAAAACTAAAAGTATAAAGTGTAAAACGTGTAAAGCCGAAGCGTTTAAATAGTAGTACTATAGATACCTTTTAAAAAATCCCCTTTTTATAGTGCCCTTCCGTTGGTACTAGATGCCGAATCCTTGCCCTTAAAAGTGATACTCGTACTAAGGCTAGTATTTTCACTATCAGCTGTTTGTCTATTTGATGAAGTGCAATAAAAAATTCTTTCTTATTCAGGTAGTACAAAATAATGGCAAGAATGATGAAAAACAAACCACTTCGTGATGAAGAGAGAAGGATGGTGTCTCGAGTTCTAAAATTCTTTGAAGAAGAAAAGTTAAAAGGTAGCTTCGTGATTCCGGTAGGTCGAGCTTTGAAAAGAACGTCCGCCGCTACTGGTGTCAGTTTCAGTACCATATTGCGAATAAAAACTGAACAACAAAAGTTTTTGCAGGTAAAAAAATGTATTTGTCTATATGTACATTAATTGTTTTACGCTTGTTTATAGCTAAAAAAATTTAGGCAACATAACACCAAAATACTCTCATAGTTCGTACAAAAATATAGACATTTGGATTCATTGACCGTTTGTTTTTTAATTTAATTTATTAAATGTATAATGTTATATTATACGCCTAACTCCACTAAGCAACCATGAAGCTCGACGACGACGATTCAAGGTGGTTTCAGATTTTTTTTGTGATCGACATGGTATTTCCGGGTCTGGGTTTTCATTAATTTTGTATTCTAATTATTTCTACATATGAGTAGTATTATCTGATGACTTAACACAAGCGTCTATTTCGCTTATTTTGTGGTTTGATCAATTTGTGCAATTTGTCCAGGGATGTTAGGCAACATTAATTATTTAAAAGCTGAGCCGACAGACGTTCTATTTTTATTATGAATATTAAACAAAAGTGGAGAAAGTTAGGCTAGACTGCCAGATTAGGGACTTTGCCGCCCTGGGCGATATCGGCGATTGCCCCTCCTCCACCCTTGTTTTGACGCTGTCACTGTTCTGTGCAGCGCCGGCGACGGTTGTTCGATACAAGCCGAGTGATTTATTTTATATTTGGACTTGGATTATAATCGTAACTCGAGGCTTGCACTAACGTACATATTCTTAGGCTTGTTCTTTGTGTAAAATGTGATACAGAACATTTTAACCTTCACATTCATATCATGGTTTTATTATTTTATTCATATTTTAAAATTTGCCGTTCTTTAAAATTTGTTTGCCGCCCCCAAAAATTTTTCGTCCTGGGCAGCCGCCCGGTCCGCCCACCCCTGGGGCCGGCCCTGAAGACTGCAAAGGTCGTGACCGTAGTGTAATAGTTATGTAACTGTTTTTTTTTCTTTCATAAGAAAAAGAATTAGCAAAATTGGTGCGTCCGTGTATACGTTATGCGGTAACCTAGGGAAATAGGGATTATTTTTTGTATAAAGGTATGGTTAGTTTGCACGTTATGCGATAGCTAAGGGAACTAGGGATTCTTTTTTGTTTTCTTTTCCCCGTGTTGGTCCGGGTCCTTTGTAGAATAGACCATTGCCTTCCTGTGCCAGGCAGCTCGTAAAAGGCGAGCATAGGCTTGCCGTCACTAACACCGTGACATCCTACTAGGTGGTATAGTTTCGCAGCGACTCACCCGGATTGGTACCACCGCCTTACCTATTCCGGCCGCTATAACGTCATGACGTGTTCCGGTTCGGAGGGTAAGGTAGGCGGTTAACTTACTTTTGCTCGAGGCCTAACATCCCGGCCTCTGGTTGGCAACGCACCATTACCACCTTTGGTGTCTCTAGGCGGCGAGAATTTCTTACCATCAGGAAATCCGTCTGCTTGTTTGCCTTCCAACGTTATATAAAAAAAACATGAACACTAGTATTTATTTCTTGCAAACCTGCCTAGCTTCCTAACATTCATTTTCAAACAAACAAATCTTTATTAGTATTTTATTGTATTAAGAAAACACCCATATTGTCTATCACTTAGATATAAGTAGTTTTATATATCATTCAGATATATTTTAGTGTCTACTATGTTTTCTAAATATACTAAGTCATCTCATTTTTTTAGGGTATAACACAATCGCCTGCTCCTTCATCGTCAGAACCGGTAGCTTCCACAGCGTTGAGTTCTGGAATGATGTTTTCCATTCCAAAAAAGAAACGTTGTCCACCTCCAAACAAACTCTTTTTTGATGATGCAATAATATCCTCCTTAATTGATTTAGTAAATACAATGCAAAAACCGAGTTTGAGCAAAATCCTAGCTGTGGCAAAAAGAGATCTAAATTTTCCGGGACAAAAAGAAACACTAAGGAAAGTTTTAAGTAAGAGCTTAGGAAAAGATTTTCATAAATACTTTAAGAGGAACTCGAAGAAAAATAAAGGAGAAAACAAAAGGAAAAAAAGCAGTGCAAGTGGAGAAGTGGAAGCAGTATGTGAAAGCAGTGGAATAAAGGAAGAAGCGGAAGAGCCAGATTCTGAAATAAATGACTCAACGTTTCCAGTTGAACCTGAAACGCACTTAACAGTAGATGAAAATAATACATATAACTGTTTAAATACATAGATATCTAAAATAACAAAGTTTATCAGCATTTGCTGCATTTAAACGTGCCCGCATCTTGACCCTTCAACCGATTTACCATGATATTTTCGTTACTACATATACAATGTGATTTTTAGAAACTTGATCTGATGCTCTGCACTCTGGGATACCAGGCAGGAACGAAGTTCCTTCGGCTAATGTAGAATCGACACAATTCATGAGTATATTATACTATGCATTGGCGGGGTGGAGAGAGGCAGAAAGAGAAAGATATTATACAATACTCGTTTGTGTATACGACTGTCGCGCCTGCACACGTATCATTCAACGGTTTTATTACGCGGTTTTTACTATTAAGTACATTTTTTCAGTTCGGTCGCGCAGCAACTATCGCGCCTGCGCATGTCTTATTTAGCGGTTTATTCCACGGTTTTTTCTTACGGTTTGTATCACATATTTTTCAGTTCGGTCGCGCAGCAAAATCCTTATCTCCTCCATGCCTGCCGTGAGGAACTTCGTTCCAAAAAAAAGCACTCTAAACAACCACCACCTAAATTAACTAATTTTACTTACTTATGAGTAACGATGTTCATTAATTACGAAAAAACTACGACCATCTCCTTTCACAATTGCGACGAAAATCTTTTTTGTTGTATCTTTTTTTAATGGTGTATTTTTTAAAGTTAGTTTCGTCTGACAGCTAGAAAGTACACCTACATACCTGTATGATTGAAATAAAATAATATTTTGAATCAGGCAAACCCAAAATCTAACAAAGTTTTAATATAAAAAAAATGTTTTTAATTGATTGCTCTGTAACTTTAAAACTAGGTCTTTGAGGTAGTTTTATTTGCATGTTTCGTCTAGTATCTAGCATTTTTCGGTGGATCAAGTTTCGAAAAATCACATTGTAGAGATATACAACTGTTACTACTTTTTTTACTAACGCCTTAACATCAGTGCTTGCCGTTGACGTGTTCCGATTCGAAGGGTAAGGTAGCCGGTAAACTTACTTTTGAGTTACTCACGAGGCCTATACACCCGGCCTCAGGTTGGCTACGCACCATTACCACCTTTGGTGTCTCTAGGTGGCGTGAATTTCTTACAATTAGGAAATAAGTCTGTTTGTTTGCCTTTCAATATAATAAAAAAAATGTTTAATAGGTCGTTTATGTGCTCTTCGTGACCGTCGCCTATATACACTTAGTACCTACGTTGCTGCCCTGTGGCCAGGATGTTAGGTCTACTGAGAAATTCTACTACCTACTACTCTTCAGACAGGAACGTGACAATGTTATTACGTCAGTAGGTATAGGTAAGACGATCTCTACCCGAACAAGTTGCTGCGCAGCACTCGATCACCAGTGGTTTCCTGGCAGGGGATTAGATGGTTTTTTCTATTCAACAAGTACGACCAGGACCAACACGGGGAATGTAATTATTATGGGATAGCAACGTGCATCATCAAAATTTCATATTAAAGTGGATTTTGACATATATATATATGTATATATATATATACAGTCGTGGTCAACTAATAAGGGACATGCAAGATAGTGAAGAACAATAACCGGTTATGTACATACAAATATAAAACCCTATTGATTTCTCAGTAACTATTATTTGCATAATTTGGTCCGATTATTATGCTTTAAATGGCTGTAGCTGGACATTTAATTAAGGACAGTAAACTATAATGAAAAATAGAGATAAACAAAACTAATAATCTGCTGTATTATATCTTTAACAGCTCCATTTTATTACGTGTAAAATCAGTACCCAGTAGCAAAACCTTTGTTAGTAATTACCGCTTGACACCGATGTGGCATAGACATTACCAGTTTCTGGCATGTTTCGACAAGAATGTTTGCCCATGCCTCACAAAAAGCTTCATTAAGTTCATCTAAACTTTTGGTACGATAAGTGGCTACTTTTTTCTTGATTTCGTGCCAATGGTGCTCGATTGGGTCAAGATCCGGGTTATTTGCTGGCCAATCTAGCACCGGTACTGTCTGACTGGTAAGAAACGACTTGACTGAACGGGCGGTATGTTTCGGGTCGTTATCATGCCTTCCATCTGAAGAAATCAAATTAACCTTGGTCTCGTCAGAGAATAATACATGTTGCCATTGGGCGTAGGTCCAATGTCCATATTTACGTGCAAACGCCAAACGAGCATTTCTATGTTCTTTCTTCAACAACGGTACTTTGCGAGCCACACTTCCGAACAACCCTGTTTCTACTAGACATCGTCGAACGGTCCTCGATGAGACACCAGCTCTTTCGTCTGTCCCAAACATTTCGCGTTTAATTAAAATAGAGCCTAGAAACGGATCTTTCTTAGCTAACCTGGTTATCATTCTATCTTCTTGCGGAGTTATTTTTCTCGATCTTTGTGTTCGGGGCACATTTAAATGTGTAAACATACAAAGTTTTTGAACAATTTAAATGTTCTGCTATCCTTCGGTATGGCCAACCATGCTCTACAACAAACTTCATGTTAATTTTTCCTAGTGTTGGATCGCAAATTTTATTTTTACCCATTTTTCTTCAAAATATTTTTCAAAACTTAAAATAAATATCGGAATTGCCGCCAAAACTACCACGAAACAATAAGAGAAGAAGTAAAAAAGTATTGAGATTCAAATTTTGAAAATAGAACGCAAAATCTCAGTGTCCCTAATTAAATGGCCAGCCAGCATTATTTGAACAAATAGCACTACGATAATCTATCAGCTATACTGTCAAGAGGTTTAATGTTTAAGAAGTTGTTATTGTTTGTATAATCGGGCACATAAATGACTAATTAGACTTACATGTAAGAGATATGGAATATGGTTTAGACTCGTTGGAAAATAAAAAAATAAATTCACAATTCGGTTTAACCAAAGAGTGTCCCTAATTAGTTGACCACGTCTGTATATATAAGTATTTAAATACCTACATATTTAAAAATATACGAAGACGCAAAGATATTGAATCTATCTGAAATGGTTATAATATAAAGACAGTTTGTTTTAAATACTTTTATTGTTCGGAAAACCTTATACTGTTCATTATACATCTTTGGAATACAAATAAAAAAGAAGTATTTGTAAATGAGAGATACAATAAATATCTACGAGTGAAAAGTTCTAGGCTTATTAGATGTACTCTGGTGGCACCACAATTTGAACCAAAACTACGAAATATTCACTATTTGTTTGTAGATCGGCTTTTCAAGTTAAAAATAAATGAGTATTCTCAAGCCTACAAAATGTAGATATACATATTAAAAAATCTAATGCTATTGATCTCATCTATAGCTGCAATTTTATTAGAAGAAAACAGGTCCCTTTTTTGCTAGACAACACTTTACTGCGAAATACTAGGCATCGACAGGATTGTCAGAATTTTAATCTTTAAAATTTTATACTGCTGGGGGGTTACCATAAGCTCTTAAAACAGTATTATTTCAATAATACTAATTGTCATCGGAGAAAGACAACCTTATGACGTATATCATAAAGTTGCTTATAAAGACGGACATTTAGCAAAATGGAAATAATACTGTTAAAAGCGTTCATCGTAGGGCCCCTGTTCATAAACTAAACTTGTTTTAGATGCATGCTATAATTTCCAAAAAAAGAAGAGACGTAACATTTTAGACACGTTAGATTAGTCCATCAGATGTCAACGTTTTCCGAGTGGTAGATTAAAGTCTGTAGAAATGTCTGACATGTCTGACAAGTCTGTCTGACAAGTCTGAAAAGTCTGACAGCACTAAACGTGTTTTGTCTTTTTCTATTGCTTTCGTTGAAAGAAGATAGCAATATTTTAAGATTAGTTTAATGAGTGTGTAACAAAATTACCATCAATGTCTTAGTTAATTTGGTAGGATAGTTCCGGTCAATCCATCACACGATATGAGCAATAAAAACTTTTCTTAATACTTTTATTAGTAATTGTCGCAAATGGACTTTATGTGACATAATGAATAAAATATTATGAAATAACATCATTTTGTCATACATTGATATAATTGTAATGCAGGGCTAGGATGCGCACCTAGAGATTTAGTTTTGATTCTCTATAGCAAGTATTAGCAGTAAAATATATAAACGCTGACACGACGTTATGACACGAAATATACAGAATCACCACATAAAAAAATCACACATGTTGTACTAAACACTGCCTAAATGGGATTTTCATTAAATAACACACTGCCACGTGTAGCATGTTATTGTTTGAATGTGAATTTTAGTGTTTAGTTAAACACGTATCTAAATTTTCTTTGTGATATGGTGGATATTGTCTCCTATAGTAAGCGAGATATGTTATGCAAGCGTCCTATTCACACTAGTGTTTCACCATTTCGTTCATACTTATACGATTACCATATCATAATTTTAGAAAGTTGCTACAATATAATATATAAAAACTAGATCTAAATATACAAATCAATAGTTTGAAGATTTTATACATAAGAAAAATATATTATGCAATTTTTATACGAAAGCTACATTGCTTGATTCATCTTTCATTTTAGGAAAAGTGTTAAAATATACATTTTAAATATATTTACAAATTTGAATCAAATGTCTCTCCGTACTAAATACAGTCTGATGCGAATTTAAGGTCAGGATATTAGAAATTACAGATTTTTCATTCAATTTTGAATATGCTTTGTTTTGTTCTGAGAATAATAAGTAAAAAACATCTTACATTAGTTAACGACTCAAAACACGATACTTAATTAATTTGGTTAATACGAAAACCAGGAGTTTTTTTTCAAGTATCATTTCAAAAGTATCAAACAAAATAGGTAATTACAAATAAAGTTTCAAAAAACTACCTACAATGGGTATTTTAAAATCTTTTTTTTGATTTTTTTAATAACCATTTTATGTAATTTTCTTAAACAAAATGGCCGCGCGGTGGTTGGCCTAGCATGTACTGCCAAAGCGCTCAAATATCCTAGCCTTAATGGAAACTCTCATTTGCTATACTCCCGGTAACTTCACTGTTGTCACTAAACTTTGATCGGCCGTGCAAAAAATATCAATATTGTGGTATGTAGACAACTTATTAATAATGGTGGCTCTACATAATATGGCTAATGTGTATTTATTTGGTGTTTCCTGTATTTGATAAATATTCGAAGTACTGGCAAATATGCAATACGACCGTAACCACATGGAGGCAAACACCAAATAATTATACCACAGATAACTATGTTATTGGGTACTATTTTATATTAAAATATTAATTATTATTTGCAACTAAAAAGTGTACTCTACCAAATTCAAATTTGTTTAAAAAATGGAGTTTACACTGGACTTTATTATTTATTCTATGCGTAAAAAATAATGTGTTGCCAGTATTAATATTAAAGTCTATAATTTTTAGCCTACTTTGGTGTGCCTTGAAACAACGACAGAATTTCGTTGAGCCGTATTAGTATTTGCCAAATTGTTAAATAGGGCAAAAATTATGCCAAATATAGGGCATACCAAACGTAAAGGTTATTTGTCAAACACAGCAAATACAAATAGCCATTTGTGGAGCCACTATAATATTTCCGATGATTATTTGTTATGAAGTTACTTTTATTAGTACACCCGCAACAATAATTAAAAGATGTTTTGCTAGTTATGCCAGAAACCTTAAAGCTTTGCTAAGTTAATACGTCTTAACTCAACGGTGCATAACAAACATGCATATTGCTTTTGCTTGCTTGTTTTCTTACAAGATTATTCATTTCAAATAATCAAGATTAGTAGAAGTCACTTCTAAGATGGAAATCAATATATTGACCTACCGGGTTTGATAATTACATTTTCGGGGATATCGATTAACCTTGCAAACATACATTCATTAAATTAGCTAAATAAAAACATTTAAATTTGTAAATGTTTTGTAAAGTTATGGCCAAGAAATAAAAAAATATAGTGAGACCGGTTGGTTACGATGGCAAATACATTAAGTATTGCACGCGTATTCTAGAAACTGCGCATCCACGATTATGCGAAGGCACTTACAGTTCCACAATGTGATAGGTGGCAAACCTATTTCCAACCGGGCAATCTACACGGATTAGCAAAGTGCCCGGTTGGAGATAAGAGTGAAAGAGTATAAGTGACAAATCGTTTATATTAACAATAGTTATATCAATGAAAATTTTACTATGCCAATAATAGAAATTATAAAATAACAAGTATTGATTACACTGACAGCGACGTTTCTTTTTACGATTCGTAACCAATGTTTATTTTCATCGAATGCCGACCACCATCCCTACAATCTCCTCTTTATGTATATACACCCAAATCATTTCCACTTTATTTTTCCTTAATTAAGGCACGGGTAATAAAAATAACCCATTGACAAAGGATTTTTATTAGCCTACGAGTTATTAAAGAGGCCGAAAGTTTATTATATTTTATTAATAATGTTAATAATAGATTTTTAAGAACATTACGAGGGTTTTTGAGCAGTACTCGGCCTAACACAAATCTCTTCGATTCTAAAAATCAAATCTACCCTATATAATCTCACGTGTGCAATAATTAGTTGTGATTTTATATTTTTTTACAAAGCAATCGGACATAGTTTTTGAAAATGGAGTAAATCGAGATCCAATTCGATCGTGCCGTCGTTAAGTACCTCCCATAAGAAAGGGTTATCACCGAAAGCCATACATCAAACAAAATATGATGGTATGGTCAGTACATTATAACATTTGTTGAAGTTGTATAAAAAATTGAGATTGAAGAGAAATGTGAAACATGAACTATAATTAAGAAGGCCATTGACGTCCACAACTGACGAAAATATAAAAAAGTACTTGATTTGAGTATCGGAGACCAGAGATTAAAATTAGAGATAGCCGAGATTTCTTAGGAACGAACTCAAAATGTAGACCACGAGTTGGATTCCACAGTGTTCCGCGACTGCTTTCAGTTAAACAAAAAAAGGAGGCGAAGGAGGCGAAGGAGGCTTTTTGAATCGTTTTATTACAATGGACGAAACATTGGTTCATTACTGTACGCCAGAAATGAAACAACGATCAAATCAGTGGAGAAGTTCACCACCACCCCCCAAAAAGGCTACGGCTATTATGTCAGCAAATAAAGTAATGGCGTCAGTATTCTGGGACTTGATGGATGTGATTATGATTATCTTGAAAGGGGTCAGACTATAAACTCTAACTACCACTGTGTCTTACTACGTCGTGTATGAGAGGAAATAAAAAAAATTACTCATAAGAAGTGGAACTTCTTTATGACGTTACTTTTCAAAAACTAATTTACTATATGCAACTTTACAGAAATTGGTTAAATAAAGTTTATTGCCAATCCCTACTCCGCTGGAGAAAGTATACTTCCAATCACGCGTGGTAGGGATAAGAACAAAGATGGTGCATAACGGAAAAATGTGACGCGTGACGAAAAAATGTTACACAATTATTTTTTCCAACCCCGACAAAGAAGTTTCACTTTAAAAAACATCCTTGAATGCTCAGAAGAAAAGTCCTGTTTCAGCTAGATAACGCTTGTCTCCACACGTCCGTGCAATCATTGACCGAAATCCACAATTGTGGCTTTGAACTATTACCTCATCCGCTTTATTCACCTGATTTGGCACCGTCAGACTTCTTTCTATTTCCTTACTTAAAAAAACATCCCGGAGGTCAAGATTTTCGACAAAAGACGAGGTCAAAACAGTAGTAGACGCATATTTTGACTCTAAGAAAGATTTTTTTAACGGTCAAAATGCTTTGAATGAGATATGGCAAATGCCCAATGAGATTGATGGTGATTAAGTAGAAGAATAAAAATGTTACTCATTTGGTATGTGTTTATTTTATTGGTTAGGCTGAATACTATTCAATTCACCCTCATAGTTTTTCGTAGTATTAAATAACTCATATTGGATCTAATATTATTCGCTAATTGTAGGTGTACTATCTATTTATTTGGGATAACTGTGATAAAGACACATGTGTAGTTTTGTTTTCTAATATTTACCATAGTTACAAAACTTTAAACTGTCAATATTAAAATACGATCTATAAAAATCCCATGAGGAAAATTTGCCATATAAAGGGTTAATGAAAGAAAAGACATTGAAATGCACGATAAAATTAATTAGAAAAACTATGAACGTAAAAAATAATATGTAAATGCAGGATAATACTTGGACCAAAATATTAGTTAATCTCTTCTTAATACTGGTGAATTACGAGTCTATCGATTTAATTTATCTCTATTATATTGCATATTAAAAATAAAGACAACTGTTTATACGGGATAGGACTGCGATCACGTGAATTTATATAAATTTTATTTTAAGCCTATCAAGAAATTTAAATTGTTAATAAAATTCACTTTTTGCTTTAATTTTTGGGAAAAGTTATCTCAAGAATTAAAAAAGTGGTAAGACTAAAATATAATTAAATACACAATAAGAATGAAATGTAAAGAAAATATTCAAAATTTAATTCATTTCTTATTTAACTACTTATATGATTTTTAAATGTATTTATTTTTTAAATAAATTCCGCCTTACCATAAAAAAATTAAACGCTCTTTTAACAAACGATTTACTAATGCCGTAATTGGTTAGTTGTCAATTTAAGACAGCGTTTAGTTAAACACGCGTCTAAATATTTTTGTGTATTATTATTTAATTTTCCGTGTCAGAAGATAACTATAGCAAAACATTTTAAAGAGGTATTAATTCTTAATACCTCTTTTCTTCTTCTTGAGTATATACTTCCATAACACATATTTTTTAACATTAATCAAAATACGTAACATTTTTTTTCACGTTCATAGTTTTTCCCGTTACAGTTAAACTATATACAAAGTGATATACAAAATGGTGTGCCCCATTCTCATAATAAATATAAATAATTTACAAACTATTTGGTATTTTCCCCACCAACTTTCAAGGCATATTCTGAAGACATTCTTTAATTTGCATCCAAGCTTGTAAATTCTGAAAATGAAAAAATACATAGGTATGAATATATACCGGTTGGCTATAGTGTAACATAAAGTTTAAAAGTGTATAGTGGAAAAGTACAAGCGTTTACCTCGAAAAGGTGTGTATACAATGGAATTCCACCAAGTGCCGACGATAACAAGTTCTAGCACTATAAGTGTGATGTCTCTTTCTATAAAATTAGTTTAGAGAGTGCCCAAAAAATTAAAACCAGTATTTATGGCAAAGATTACTTTCGTAAAATAAGGCTAAATCTAGGCAGTTTGATATACGTTGTAATTCATTGTTTTTATTTTGTACTAGCTGCTCCGGCGAACTTCGTTCAGTTTGTATGGGAAAAACAAAAATGTTGTTTTTCCCAGTTTTCTCACTGTCTAACGGGATAAAAAGTATCCTTTGTACATCTCATGGCTTGAACCTCCCTATCAATTTTCAGTCAAATCGGTTCAGCCGTTTATGTTATAAATAGTGTACTTTCTTTTTTATTATTTTGTTAAAATATTTCACTAAACAAGTGAGTGTAGCAAAATATATTATAATAATAAAAACAATTTGGAAGTAAAATAAACTAACGGATTACCTGATGTTAAGAATTGAAAATCGTCGAGATATTAATTGCAAAGACCGAAGATGTAAAGTTAGAGTACCGGAAGTCGGAACGCAAGCTTCTTGCATAATAATGCATTTTTATAAGAATATTTTTTTAGATTTTGATACAACGCCATCTAGTGACGGCAAATGTTAATTTAAAAAGGGCGGAAATCGGTCTTGGTCTTGAGTCCACAAATTTGCAAGACCATGTATTCCTAAAGTTGGTCCGGTTCGCTGAGCAGAAAAGACCATTTGCCTCTCTGCTTAGTAAGAGGCCGAGTACTGTGTATAAGTCAGTACAAACAAGACCACTGGTGTTAAGAGTGCTGTGCAGCAACTTATCGGGTAAGGGTCCACCGCCTTACCGATTTCTGCCGCCATAATAAATAGTTCATGTTTCGATCCCAGAGGGTAGGGTAGTTGGTAAACTGGTACAATAGGCCGCAGGACAGCGACACACCTGTAACATCTATATTGTCTACAGGCAACGGGTGTCTCTCACCATCTGGAGACATGTGTGCTTGTTCACTTACACACACAATACTACATGAAAGACGTGATTTAAACATGTTACCTTTTTCGCAGCCTTGACTTGTAAAGTAATATATCCGACCAGGGACTCGTGGAGGTCTTTGTCTTTTTGCCTTTGGAAATGTTCAATTTCAACTGATGCTTTCTTCGTGAAGTCCCTAGGGTAAGTGTTATACTAGTAATAGTTTTTCGCAATAATGTAAGTTTTACTTCTATCTGACAGACAGGGAATCCGGACATAGTAAGTAGTTTGTGGCATAACGCTTGCGCACCAAACCCTAGACCGACCATTACAATAGCCGGTACATTTGCACAATTATGGGCCTAAGACTTTGGCCACAAGACAGCGACGCAACGCAACACCACACAAAAAGGAGAGTTTTTTTGCGTGTTTGCTATTATATTATGTATAAAAAATAGGTTTTCTACTTTTCTCTAACGTTAACGAGGGAGAATCAAAAATCCACAATGCAATCGAAACATTCATTATGTAGTTAGGGTATCTTACACTTAAAACAAGTTATAGATGAGATATAAGATATGGTATCGGTAAAAACACAAACACCATTCACACAAGTCACATTAAAAATAAACTGGCCACTAATAACGTAAACATCTCTCTAATTTAAGAAAAACTTACAAATGCGAAAATCTAAGTAACAACATGGAGTGGGTAATAAAAGTATGGACATCGCAATTTGTTTCCCCGAAAATGGGGTAAAAACAATAAATGTCAGTAATCCTACAGCCAATTTCAATATTCTGTCTAAGACAGGGCTACTTTAGATCAGGTACAACTTACAAGGCAACTATTGTTATTTTTCAATAATTAATAACTAAACGTAATCTGCAGCAAGTGACTTTGACACCAGCAACCCATGTCAAAGACTTTGTAGGCCAACCTGTAACTGTAAATTGGTTATTGAAATTGGCCGTACATGAAACATAGAGAAAAAAAGATAATTGTGTAAATGAATTATTGTCAAAAATTGTCAATACTATTTCATGTATATTTCTTAACGTCGAGAAACCTCTCTGCTTATTTGCATTTCATACTAAAAAAACTTAGTAACTCACTCAAGATCCCGTGTGGCCCGGTCGATAGTGGCCTTGTCGGTGTGTATCTTAGCGTCGAGCGCGCGCGTGGTCTGGTCGCGGACGATGTCGGGCGCGGTCCCGCCGAACAGGCGCGCCATGATGCCCGCCTTGCCCGCCGCCGCGCGACTACGTTCCGTTACCCTTATAATATAACATTTTTAATTTTACCACTTTTCCCGTGCTTGGGATACTTTTCTTAATACATTTTTCAAAGTAACAAATAAAAAACACTATCTAATAGTTTAAACGTTTAGAAATTTATTGGCGAGAGACGAAAGAAACAGGTTCAACTGGTCTGAATAATTTTAATTTGTTGGAAATTTAAAAAGAAATTATCAAAAAACATAATAGTTTTGATTATATAATTTGCACCATTTCTACCATTATTCCACCTTATGCTTGTTTGTGTTATACTTGATTTTGTTTTCATGTAGTCCAGTACATAAAATTTAGCTAAAAGCGTGTAACGAAAAACAAAAAAATTAGTAGATGTTGCTGGTGAAAATTCAAGTGCAAACAAGTAAATAAAT
>NJDD01000116.1:277994-302375 GCA_002245505.1 Calephelis nemesis
TTGAAATTTAAACTAATAAAATGACAATAGTAACTCGGTTAGCCGTTCATTAGTGTAAGCAAATGGAATTACAATTGACAAATCTAATGACGTCGTTACGTAGAAATCGCAATATTAAACACAGTCTTAAAAGTTTTCAAATAATTTGTTGACGGTATTAACTGTGTAAAAATCCTTAGTCTCCAGTCTCCAGACTTAACTCCACTTGATTTTTTTTTATGGGGACACATTAAGAACTTGGTGTACGCTCATGAATGTCGAGATAGAGTGACAATGCAGGCCAAGATAACAGCTGCATTTGACACCATAACAGTGGATATGCTAAGAAACGTGCAAAGGTCAACAATGCGACGGGTTTCATTATGCACTGACCGCGACGGGGGACATTTTGAAGCTTTTTTGTAAAACTTTAAGTGAGTTTGTGATAAATAGTTTAGTGTCGTTTAGTGTAGTGATGAAAACTCAGATTGAAAGATTACGTAAGTATCCACGTATTTCAAGGAATTATTGTTTACTATTTGGGTACTAGGTAGGTACATACCTACAAATTATAATATTTAAATTATTTATATTTTATTACTCTGGATATTAAATAACTTACATACCTACCTACTTAATAGTGTACAAATACCTCTGCCTACACCTTCGGGATAGGGGCGTGAAGATACTTACTCACTGTTAGTGTACAAATAACAAAATTCAGCTCAAATGAACTAGTTAAATATTCATGTAAAAATGTATCCTCACACCCGCATCTTTAAAAAGATACCTACCTACCTACCTAAAGTACTTTAATTATCACTGTGTTAGGTGGCTAACCTATCGTCAGTCCAGCACTTGGTCAATCCCGGATAAAACTTAAACATCACATTTTAGAAATTGTCTGACCTGGGAATCAACCCCGAGACACAGAGGAAACACCTACCACTTGTTAAGCTTTTATAAAATTTCCACTTTATGTATTAGGTAGTTTATGTTAGGAAATCTTTCTACTTCTACTTTTTTTAAAATATTGGAAACCAAACAAGCAGACGGATTTTCTGGTGTTAAGAAATTCACGCCGCCTAGAGACACTATTAAGATGCGTTGCCAACCTGAGAGCGGGATGTTAGGCATCGAACAAAAGTAAGTTTACTGGCTACCTTATCCTTCGAACCGGAACACGTCAACAGCAAGCACTGACGTTATGGCGGCAGGAATAGGTACCTAAGGCGGTGGTGCAGTTTTAAAGTGTGTGATTTGTTTACGAATTAAAAATTCACAGATAAAGATGATCGTTCTGTAAAGAGTACTAGGAGCTCATACATTGTTGACAAGAAATAAGAACAAGTCATATGTTTTATTTATTAATTTTATCAACTGCAGTTCGACAGAAGTACTAGGATTGCATTCGTCATTCGAAATAACTTTAAAAATAGAAGTTGACTTAAACAATATTAAGTTCATTGATCTTTGTGGTCAAGTGCGAGCGACAAAAATAATTAATTAATTTATATAAAAAATCAAAACACTTGAAACTTTCAAAACTAAGTCGTGAGTGGGTGTAGTTTAGCCCCCTTAAAGCGTTTTGGGGACTTAAGTTACACGTTGTATATAGTATATAGATAAGTAATAAAATTGTTTGGTTTGTGATGGGACAAATGTGTAAAAATCCTAAAAAGGTGCCCTAAGTAACCCGTCCATATATTTTTTGAGATATCTTCAATGTCCACTGTTTTACGATTATGCAATATTTACTTTAAGTGAAATACATACATATAACTACATTATAATTTTAGATTTATTTTATATGTACGTAAATCTTACCGATTATTCAAAGCGTCGTGCGCGTTTTCTAGTGCCCTTTGTAAAGTTTCATGGTTTGTACACAGCTGCTGAAGGGCCGCAGCATAGAATAAGTACTCTTTAAATTGATCAGCTAACTGTTCCTCATCCTCTGCTATTGAATCAATTGAATCTGCTATCGAATCTGCAAATTAAATGTCAAATTATAATATTTTGGAACATATTTATAACACTAATACGTCTACACACACACTAAAATGTGTATCATACACACTAACACACCTCCGGAACATATGACCGGAAGAAAGTTATAACAAGTTTTATTTTAATGTTTAAAACACCTGCAACTGCAGACTGAAATTCAATTATGCAATTATGTAATTTACACATTTGCAACATTTATTTCCTTTTATCAAATCCCGATGTTATCTGAATATACTGAAAGCTGTGTAAGGAGAAGGGGGTGTAAGTATATTATATAATTGTCTAAGTTTATATAGTATAATATAATAATACAGTCAAAACCGTTTATGGCGACATCGTTTAAAACAACATACCAGTTAAACTGACCAAAATTAAAGGTCCTGGCTGTATGTTATATGACCGTCTTATCGAAAACATTGGTTTTTACGACTTGTTTACTACGACATACCGCATTAAGTGACCACATTTGGTTAATGTTTTCATAGAATTATATCTGCAGAACGACCGGCTCAGCTGTATTGTAAACAATTTGAATAGGTAACTGTATCCACATCTGGCACAGTATAATAGTCAATGGATATTATCGTAAAAGTAAACAAAGTTTAGGGTCTTTTGCAATTCTTAGAAACAAAGCACATGCATGCCGTAGCCTCAAGGTCCGCTTCGTCATATCTCAAGTCAGTTTGTTACTTATGTTTACACAAGGAATGGGAAGACTCGGAAGAACAATTAACAGTGCCAACTTTGATTGACGGTCTCAATGCTGTTAGTGTATTACGAAAGATTATACTTTAATGAAGAGTTCCACATGCAGGGAAATTTTAACGACACCCTGATTAAAATCCAACGTGAATTACAAAATGTGTATGCACGACAAAAGTGTTTCAAACAATCTAAAATTATAGATTTTATGCATACAAAAATGATGGAAAAATAATATTATTGTTCTTTTATATTATACGTTTGTATTGAAGTACACAAAATGCGGTTTAATTTCCTACATGAATATACATATTATCTTTCCTATTAATACACGTCACAGGTTGTTACAACTATCGGTTTTTACGACTCAATATGAGTAGTACCTTCGATGTCGTTATAACAGATTTTGACTGTATTATTATAATATTTATGTACACCAAATGCTAATGTTTGATAAGGATATTACAGAAAAATAAGCGGTATGTACACTGGGGCTTTCCAATCCAAAAAAAAATTCAGCATTTTTTGGTCTGTTTTTCTTATAGTTTCCCACTGAAACAATAACTGGATGCCAATAATAAGAATTGTGCCAACCCACAAAAAGTTTTATTGGTGACTTTTTAACTAAGATTATATAAATATTTTTCATATTTTTTCAATTTATGACACTTAAAGCTATTAATTAGATGTAAAATAAGCCTTTATTTTGCTAATTCCGCGTAAGCAGTGTAACTGTTGTGGCAAATAATCCTCCAAACGACACAGAATGTGACAAGCCTAACTGACGTTCCCACCACCCACCTCCGCGACCAGAACACGAATATAGGAAGAGCTCGGGAAACAATATAAATTGTCACGTTCTTCACATGTGACAACCCTACCTAAAGATCCCACCTCCCACCACCGCGACCAGATCACAAATAGAGTCCGAACACGGGAAACAAAACACTTGTCACGTCCTTCGCCAACATTGTCGAAACAATCACCACAGAGAACACCAAATCGCACTCGACGTACGTTACGACGGTACGGTCGATTTCCTGAGGATGCCTCGACACTGCTTACGCGGAATTAGCAAAATAAAGGCTTATTTTACATCTGTTACAATGGACATACATATCTTCACGCCAAGTCCCTTACGGGGTAGGCAGAGAGTATCGAGTGCCAGACCTCACGATCCTGACAAACCTGTCTTGCTTCCTTCACATTCATTACCCTTTTCATACAAACACGCCGGTTTCGGAGACTCTTGACACCACCCTCGGATAATATCCGATTGATCTGATCGTGAAATGTCAGCCGTGGTCTCCCCGGGTACCTACATCCATCTACATTCGCATTGTATATCTGCTTTGTCAATCTTTCATCTGTCATTCTTTCCACATGCCCGAACCAGCGGAGCATGCCCTTTCGCATTTTAACACCAACACTTTCTTTAGATCCCACTCTTTCTCGGATCTCACTGTTACGAATGCGGTCAGCGAGCGTTACACCACAGATTTTCCGTAGTGCTCTCATTTCGACCGCATTTATCCTACTTTCATGATCTTTCTGACATACCCAACTCTCGCTTCCATACAATAACGTTGGGATAAGCACAGAATTATGCAAAGCGAGTCTAGCTTTTTGACTCAAAACCTCGCTTTGGAATAGCTTACCCAACGCTCCATTCACACTATTCCCTGCACTCACTCTCTTCTCTACATCCGCGGTGTACCTTCCATAACTGCTAAAAGCACAACCAAGATATACAATTTCATTCACTTGTTCCAGCACTACATCATCAACCAAAACTCTTACATCCGTTCTGGCTACATCTCTTTCAAATACCATTATTTTGGTTTTCGTCGCATTCAAATGTAAGCCCCTTTCTTTACAATCAGAATACATGTGTATGTATGTATGTGTATGTGTTACAATGGATTTCCGCAAAGTAACGCCTGATTCAATAAAATAAAAAAAAGCTATTAATTATTTAAAAACTCTTTTGTGTGACACAGACTAGATTAATACTCCCAAATTTTATTTTTTATGGCTTGTTACACTATTGCTTGTCAGCCTCTAACTATTCCATTTATTTTACGGTGATATTTTATTTTTGGAAATGCTGAAGTAACTTCATATCCGTGTTTCATCAAAATCAATCGATATATCATTAATTGAAAAAAATATATAAATTAGACACTAATACGAGTATAATAAAAATAATATTATAAGAGTAGTCTATTATAAGTATAGTTGTGGGTATTATGTCTACCATACTGGTTTTTATTTAATCTCCTCTTACCAAAATAATGTCCAGCTTTCTGTAAGCCGTCGCCCATTTCTTTCTCAATGACACTCCATTCACTAAACAATTTTCCATATTGGGCATGTAATTTGCAAAGTGCATAATTTTTCTCTATTATTTTGGACCTGTAAATGTATTAAAAAATAGATTTATCGCAATATATTTAAAACAAGAACATTTGTTTGCATGTTTTTACTACCACTCACTACATTACACCAATACCATTTTCTGTGCTAACTCTATATACATTGAGTCCCAAAATTCACCGATAAGCGGGTACTCGAGTAGTCATGAGCAATTCCACCCTGGAATTGCTCATGACTACTCGAGAAAAAAAAAAAGAAAAAAAAATCTATTTTTTTTTTGAAATTACTAATAAAAAACTGAAATTCTTCGAAAATTGACACCGTTTATGGTATTTTTAACTGCTATGACCACAATTTTTCAAATATTTCTGTTTTTTTTTGTATCAACAACCTAAGTAACACTGCTATCCACCACAACCCTTATAAATACCAGAATACATGTAGTTTTTACAAAAAATAAAATAAACAAAATTATTTTTTTTAACAACAACAACAATCAAATTTTAGGGAAAAAAATAATTTTGTTTATTTTTTTTGTCATGGCAGTAAAAAATACCCTAAAGGGTGTCAATTTTCGAAGAATTTCAGTTTTTTATTTGTAATTTCAAAAAAATTTAGATAATTTTTTCCTCTTTTTTCTTGAGTAGTTATGAGCAGTTCCACCTTACGGTGCTCGCTTATTTTTGAATTGAGACACGTTGTATATAAATATTGAAATTAAACCCAATAATGCGTGTGTAAAAATATCTGGATGATAAGAATAATATATTATTATATTGACTACATAAGAATAATCACTACATAATATAAAACAAAGTCTCTTTTCAATGTTTGTCCCTGTGTATCTTTAAACTATGCAATAGATTTGATGCGGATTTTTTAAGTGGTTCAAGAATTAGGTTTAAATGTAATAAGTAATAACATAGAAGTTTGATCACCCGTTCATCACCCGAACCTGTTGCTAGTACCTTATAAATCTTAAAATATTTGCACACCACAATCTGGTAGAATATGTTAGAATGCTTACATATTTTTGAGACGTCTTTTTAACATACATTACATTCTGCAAATATTTTTTTTTTTCATTTTCATTTCATTTCATAAGGAGTATAATGTTGGTAGTCTTTTTTTATTTTTATGATATTGGAAGGCAAGCAAGCAGATGGTTTTCCTGGTGGGAAGAAATTACCTAGACACACCAAAGGTGGTAATGGTGCGTTGCCAACAAGAGGCCGGGATGTTAGGCCTTGAGTAAAAGCAAATTTACTGGCTACTTTATCCTCCAAATCGGAACAAGTCAATGGCAAGCACTGACGTTATGACGGCAGGAATAGTTGAAGTGGTGGTACCAATACAGGCAAGACGCTGCGAAACTCTACCACCTAGTCTTATGTGGTCATGACGGTGTTAGTGACGGTAAGCCTACGCTCGCCTTTTACGCAGGAAGGCAGATGGTTCATTCTGCAAAGGAGCCTAGATCAACACAGGGAAAATTGGTCTAGAGTGTTTTTAGGTTGATATCATAATTTTCTCAACATAAACAAATTTGTAAACAACTTCAGACCAGGCTACAAAATTGTAGGCTGGTCTGAGCTAAACTAGTTTAGTTTAAAATTAAGTTTGTTAAAAAACATTATAATAGAATAAAAAAGTATCATACCTTGCGTATAGAAAATTCCCTAAATTTGTTTCCAATTGTTTTCCATAATTTTTAACCCCTTCTATTTCTGGATCTGGCTTTTTCAGTCTAATGGACACAGACAAGGATTTCAGTTTGTTTTCAGCTTGTAACAGATAACCTAGAACAATTGTCATAAAAAATACAAAAATTTATTTGTGCTTTAGAAATAGATAAACAAAACTGACACAAATATATAGGGTCCTAGTTTCAATACTAGCTTAAATAGTATTATACAAAAGTCTTTTCCATTCTAAATACATGTATACGAGTAAGATTATCATTTATAAATATACAAAGATATCTTAGATTGTTTACATTCTAATTTTATTGAAAAAACTGAGTTCATTTATCATTCAAAATGACAAAAACAAGTATTTTTTATAATTTATAGTTTGGTGAAAAACAATTTTGCCCATCAATTCGAAATTCGAAGTATTGTTTATACTAATACTAATAATAAAGATTTATAGTTTGTTTATATTAAATGTGCTCTGAAACCACTGTACCAATTTTGGCTTAGAATTAAATTGTTGGCTTGTAATTGTTGCATTATCCCTAATGAAATTAGGTTATATTTATTACAAGAAAAAAAAATAGGGATTGCTACTACAACTTCAATTATGTAACACAAGGTGTTAATAGTTATTTAAGGTGGTAAACTTATATTCACACTATAAGTGGTAACCCATTAGTGATAAAACAAACAAAAAAATTGCAAAACTAAAGAACATATTAATATCAAAACTTTGCGACACCATATATATAACTATTATAGTTACGGTAATATACCACGTTTACACATTTTAAAAGTTGATAAAATAACTGACCATATTTGGATCATGTTGTCAATACCTTCCTTTACCTACCTTTAGATAACTTTTTGAGTTATTCAAATCAAACAATCAATTCAAAAGATGAAATTAAAAATTTCAATTTGAACAAATTATTTTTATATCAAATGCAAACACCGCACAGTCGCTGCTTGAGTTTACAAATATGTATCATTATCAACCTGGTGTGATTATTTATTTGTTTATATTTGAATGACTCCGAAACTACTGGACTGATTTGAAATATTCTTTTACCATTAGAAGCCGACATTATCTATACATTCATAGTATAAAGCAAAGTCGCTTTCCGCGTCTGTCTGTATGTATGTATGCTTATATCTTTAAAACTACGCAACGGATTTTGATGCGGTTTTTTTAAATAGGTAGAGTGATTCAAGAGGAAGGTTTTTAAGTATAATAACATGCTTCATATATTAGAGAACCACTGATAATTTCAAGATATCTAATGCGAAGTCGTAAATAAACACATTTTTTTGCGCTTGCATTGCAAACGCTGGCTGAACTCTACGAGATAGATCAAAATAATGGACTAAGTATTGTTAACCTTATAAAGGTCTACAAAAAAGTTCGCGATGGTATATGTTTACAATTTTGATGAAATTTGGTACAGAGATAGGATAGACTCTAAGGAACAACATAGGCTACTTTTTATTGTAAAAATAAGGGAAAATGGGTAAAAAGAGGGGATGAATGTTCATATGGAAATTTGTCATTTTTAAAGCTGTAACTTTGTATTTAGACACTTTATGATAAACGAAAGAATATATGCTTTTTTTAACACTAGAAAATGAGGGAGAATGGGTAAAAAGAGGTAATGAATGCTCGTATGGAAAATCGTTTTTTTGTTTGAAAGGGTATATTTCAGAGGTGGTCCCATGGTCACCAGGTGAGGATCTGATGATGAAATCCTGGGGAAGTCGAGGGAAACTCTAAAAAATGTTGGCAAGAATAGTGTTTTTGTGGATTATGATCACTTGCTAGCATTCGGCAATGGTCACTCCATACTCAGACTCAACAGAAGTGTCTTTACACTTAACGATTAGCCTGTGTAGAGGGATTTGGAGATATTTTCACAGACGAAATTGAGAAGATCAGCTAGCGCTCAGCGTCAAGCTCAAAGTAGAATCACTTTCGGAAGGTTTAATAGGAATGTTTTTGTTTATGCAGAATTCATATAATATGACCACACGTTACAGTATAAAAATCCTCCTTTGACATTAATTTGAAAAATGATTAAAAAATGTCAGCATTGTGATCCCTTAAAATTCAAAAATGAAACGCAGGGTTGTGTGAATGGTAAGATATTATTGCTTTTGCTTGGTGAACCAGCTGAGCCGCTAAAGTCTCTTTTATTGTGTAATTCTGATGAATCTCGAAGTTTTTAAGCAATATGCGCAAATGCAATAATTGTTTTCAAATGACGTCGTTTGGAGTAGGTAGACATATCATTATGCCAAGATGTTCTCCCACATTTTTCTGTGCAAGGTCAAATTTATCACAGAATCGGTTCATACTAATATTTAAAAGCTGAAAAGTTTAATGTTATTTCTACAATTTCTAAATGTGAGTTTCTGAAGATATACCCGAAGGGTTAGTTTTGCCTAACTGCATAACCAGAGCACTGACGACTAGCCGAAGACATTAAGTCCCACAATGTGGTAGATGACTATCCTGTAGCCGGGCACCCATCCAATCCCGGGCAAGTGGCAATGTTACATTCAGTAGAAAATTGAAACTTCACATTTTTTATTTGTTTTTTTTTTGTTGCCCGGACCGGAAATAGAACCCAAGATCTCAAGAAGTAATTCCGAAGACGGACGGTTAGACCTCAGAGACGATATTTATATTTCTAAAATTTCAAAAAAAAAATCTGTTAGAGGTTTCCATAACTTGCTATACAGTTTAATTTGCTATACACAATACTCCTACTATTTATCTGTATTCCTACTATTTATCTGAGGTGAAATGAGAAAAGAGAAAGTGTATGTTCAGTTTTGATGGCAAAATTGCTGAATTGATTTTAATATTTACAAAAAAATAGATAAACCTTTGGATAGAAAAAAATAGATAAAACTTAGGCTACATTTCATCTTAAAATTTTAACGAGCAGTGTTGGAGAGCTAAATATCAAATTAGTAGACTACGCGGGCGAAGCCGCGGGTAACAGCTAGTTATGTATATTTTTAAAATTTCGAAAAAAATATCTGTTAGAGGTTTCCATAACTAGCTATACAGTTTAATTTCACAGGATTTGCCGAAGTGCAGATAAAACTGTAAACAAAATAACGTATTCCTACTATTTATCTGAGGTGAAATTAGAAAAGAGAAAGTGTATGTTCAGTTTTGACGGCAAAATTGCTATATTGATTTTAATATTTACAAAAAAATATATGAAACTTTGAATAGCGATAAAGGCTACATTTTATCTTAAAATTTTAACGAGCAGTGTTGGAGAGCTAAATATCAAATTAGTAGACTACGCGGGCGAAGCCACGGGTAACAGCTAGTCATCTATAAACACATGTTACATTATTAGTAGTATTTATTAGGGTGCAAATGAGACAGGCCGCAAGTAACAAATAAATATAATGCTTTAATAGCGACATAAATGATAAAAAATGCAAATTACCGCTGTCTGTAATAGTTTCTCTCCAACCATGTTCTTGTTGTAGAAAATTTATAAATTGGTCATCAAAGCACAACCTTGGATGAGAGGCAACACGAAGCAGAAAATTCTCAAGCCCAGCTCTTCGGCGTTCTATAAATTCAGGATCCGTTGTGTCTGATTTTCGCCATGAATACAATATCTAAAAAAAAATTTTTTTGGGTTTAGGTTTTAAGTCACATCAGTTTGGTGATAACTTCCACAAGTACCTAATCCATTCCATGTAATCCACATTTTAATATTTTTACCAGTTCAATTTTTGTTTTCTTACAAAAATTTTTTTCTGGTTCTGATTCTGGTATGTCTACATCAAAGATGTAAATGATTTGTTTTCAACTTGAGGTAAGTTTTTTAAGCCTCTTCGATTGCTAAAGTTTACCGGCTTCCAAAACCACGAGTAGACCACAATGTCAAGTATTGAGGATGTTGTGGTAAGAATCAAACAATCTTAACTGTTATTGTAAATTAATAGCTGTTAATGAGGTCTTCCTATTTATACCTATCAAACATTATCTTTGCCTCCATCCTACTAACATTTTAAAAGCAAAAGTATCTGATGATGGATGATTTCAAAATAGATTTAGACAAAACTGCACCATTATCTAGTTTATACATCAGAGCAACTGGAAGATTACAATTTATGAATATTTTGGCATGCTGGTGATGCTGTGTGTGAAACTTGATACCATATAAAACAATTTTTATTAAAGTGGATTCTCATTAAAAAGTAACAGCTTAACTTACCCTTTTTTCAGGTAATGGTGGAATGACAACATGTGGATATGTGACTAGTAGATAATCATGTATTTGTTCAAACTCTGTATAACGTCTCCATATAGTACTAATTTTGGATTGCACTAGTTTATAATCTGGATCTTTAACTCTGAAAATTGTATAATTACAAAAATGGTTAGTAGTAGCGTCTGTTAACTTTCTACTTCAGGCATGACGGATTTGATAAGCAGACGACTTTTTTAAATTAGGTCACAAATAATTACTTAGCAACATTCATTGTTCTATTAAGTACTGGAAATACAAAGGCTGTAATTAACATTATTGCTTCGACAACTTTACATCTACTCAATAAGGAAAATATAAGTGTGTTAATTGCAAAGTACGAATGATATCATTTATGAATGGTAATGAAATGATGACTTACTTTAGGTCGATCAAATAAACAGTGTAGTGATCTCGAACGTGTAAAGTTCCATTGGCTCGTTTCTCTGATTCAACAATAGATATGTCGACATGTTTTATTAGGGTATCCTAAAATTAATATTACAAAAATTACATTATTAACAAACCACAAGAAGTAGGCGGCAACTTGTAACTAGATTATACTTGATTTTCGAAGTCTTCCACTGTTTCTATAGCATTCAGCGATCTAGATGCTTTAATTGGCGAATTGTTCGCCGACATCTTAAACTGTAATTTATTACTTTTTTATATTAACTTTAAATTAAACTAAAATATTGTCTAAATTATTTGGTGTTTACTCTGCATTTGGTTGACAGTTGACACTTGACGTTTGATGAAGTATCAAACAATTTAAATGTCATCTGTCAACTGTTTCTTCTATTCGACTTTTTTTTCGGGCAACTTTTATTTTTACAACAGAAGATAATTATTTTGCCTTTACCTACCTTTACTCAAAGGTTAGTCTAAAATAATTATTTTTAGTATTGTTTATCATGTGCCAGATAGCAGACTAAGCAAATTCCTTTTGTATAAATAGATTACACCTATGATCATAGATTTAGAATCCTATGATATATAATTCGTAAAATATAATAAATAGAATCCGACATTCTTCCTAATGAGCAAAAGCAATATTTAGGTTAAAAGTGAAAGTTAAAAGAAAAAATAGGGATCCCCACAAAATCTTCCATAATGTAACACAAGGTGTAGAAAAATTAACTACAAAATGTCTTTCATCGCATGTGTTGCGTAAACAATTAGTGATAGGTTAAAAAGGTACTTATTAGTATGTACGAAAAAGTCACCATATGACTAATTACTATTAGTTACGGCAATATATTATCTACTTTAATACATGTAAAAAGTGAATGAAAAGGGCAACCATATTCAGACCATGTTATCCACACCTTCATAATATTGATTCTTATCTAAACATATCATTTCGTATTCAAGACTATTTCAATGCCATGAGATTACTTTTTGAATTATTCAAAACATTCCACACATTCAAATATTAATGAGATTTTTTTTAACTTCGTAATATCTTCATTTTATATAATAATATTTAATACCTATCTACATTTCACTCTAAGCAAAATGCCTACCTACATACACTCAAAAAAGATCAGACACGAAATGCGGTTTGCAACGAACGCGACACCGTATTAGTTTTTATCACACTGGCGACCTCGCTCGGTTTCGTTCGGGGAAGGAACTTTTAATCTATATTAACAATAAAGAGGAAAGATTTGATTTTTTGCTTGTTTTTATTGAATGGGCTCCGAAACTACTGGACTGAAAAAATCTTTTTCCATTTCAAGCCTACATTTCTCGATACTTATAACCGCGGTAAAATACTTAATTCCTACTGGGAAACGGATAATGGGGCCACGGGGTATAGGAGAGTTAACATTCTGTGTTGAAATTGGTGAGTCAGTTCGTCAACTCGTCTTTCGGTAAGTCAACTAGTAGACGCGTTATCTGATTGGGTTAAAATTTTGTATGTGTATTTCGATGGTTCCACAGACACGTAATATCATCGTATTAGGTATGTAAACCTAATCAAGTTTTCTACAAGCATAAAAAATCGACGTAATGTAGGCATATACTGCACGAGTACATTCGAAGCATTTGAACGTTTGCGCCAAATGTTTTATTTTTTCAGTGGGCACATCAACATCAAAACAGAAAGATTTGATTATTGGTTTGTTTGTATTGAAAATTATTTTACCTTTGGAAGTCAACACTATCCTTGATTAACATAGATTACCTACTTTTTACATCGGGACGATGCATGCTTCATTCCCACTGGACACCTGGTCTTAAAAATTAACCTTCCATACTTAGTTAGATATTACCTATTTCACATAACTTGTAAACGGCTAAACCGATTGGGTTGAAATTTTATATGAGTATTTTGATTTTCGATGATTTCCTGTATGTTTTTTAATACAATTGGACCAGATAAGTGTAGCTACTGTCAGCTATACCTATACCTAATGTAAAAAAGATATGATTGTTTGTATGTTAGTTTTTATTTAATAGATTCCGAAACTACTGACAAAATGAATAAAATAATTTTCATCATGAAAACGAATTAGCAATTTAAAAAACCGGAGTTTTTATTTCGTTATTTCAAAGCTTTCTCGAAGAAGAATCAAATAGCTTTATAATTCTGTTACAGTCAAAGCCGTTGACCACGGTTAGTTAAAATAAACAAATTATTACAATATAATGCAGACACGTCAGTCGATTTATAATGATAAACGACGTCATGTAATGGGGTCGCAGTGAGAACGGAGATTGTGAATAATCGCTGTGTTAGTGCTTCTTCATGTATATTATGGAGATTGGGAATTATTATTCTTTGAAAGTACTTAATTTGCGAAGCGGTATCTTTACTAGAGAATGACTTAGGACAGTCAATGAAGAACGTTGTATTGTTGTATGAAAAGCTATGTACATAAACACATAACTCCCCTCTTTTTCAGTCGGCTTAGTAACTTATGACTCGTAATTAAAACATGAAAAACGTGCGTTAGGCTTTAAGGGGCCATATACGCTAAAATACGTCAGCAGTTTACTGTTTTTTTCATACAAAGCAATCATGGATCTTGCTGACAAAAATACACAAGATTAACATGAATATGCTTTACTAGAGACTAGTGTTTCCAAAACACGATTCATTTCACTTTGCTCGATAGAAAAAAATCAAAAAGTTAACCCTTTTTTGAAAGCAAAACGCAAATGTCTACTTCAAATATGAAAATATCGACACCAGATTTAACGTAAACATAGATAAGTACTATACCTAAAAGATAAGTGTTTCAGTTTTTATACTTTTTTTCAAATTACTTTTATAGTGTCAAAAATAGTGATTTGTCGCTTAAGACGTTTACTTTAGAGCGCCATTGTTCATAGTAATCATGGAACGGTGATTGGCTCTTCTGGATGACTGAGTATGGGGCCTTCAAGACTTAAAACACGATATTTTGCAAGCATTCTGTAAAAACGCCTTACGTCTGTAATGTATTTCCTGACGCGGACGGTAAAAAATATTACGTTTTGTTTATAGAGTAGGTAAGCACATGCGCGAATCTTAATGAATGTTAGTCATCATATTAATTTTAAAGCTCGGTGAAGTTGCATAAAATCGCGAGATTAGCAACAAATTAGTCAAAAAAAAACATATTAATTTTAATGAATTTGGAAGGTATTCGAATTTGGGCGTACTTTTGATGATAATACCTACTACTTTTTAAATATCATTGTATAACCCGAATAAAAGTACCTTAGGTACAAACTCGATGTTAAATAATTTACAAAATCTGCACATAGAATAAACTTATGGTCTTATTTTAAAAAAAATGCCACTTAGTGTTTGCTATGTTAAAACTTGGAAATGGTGTAATTGACCAAATTGTTAGGCCGAATATAAAAAAAAGGAATAGTGAAAATGTACAAGTACAAGTGACTTTTATTAGCAAATATCGGGATGGATACTACCTAAAGAGTTTACACAAATGTCGAGTGAGTAAGACAAGTTGTTTGGACTCTGATAATTGTAATATGATATATCTAATATTTGCGAAGTACATGAATTAATTGTTTGCGCATTTTTTTTAATTTGACTAGGTTTGGGAATAGTGGCAGCCGCAGATCATAATCTCAGCAGTCTGGAAACCAAATTAAGGGACATCCTTAAATGTCGTGAAGTTTTTGGCATTTCTTAAGCACAAAGACTGATGGTACATGGTGAAATTTAATATTACACACATGAAAAACTACGAATAAGTTTATATAGGGGAAGGGCATCCAGACTCGTGTGTAGTTTTTCAGCTCGATTTTGACTGCCTTATATACTTATAGCAAAAGAAAAATGTTATCTTGCGAAATAACATTAAAATCCGTAAAGTCGAAAAACTAAAAAAAAACAATGATAGTGACATGCTACCTTAGTTACATGCTCGAAGTATTTATACACCCACTCTTCTTCCTCGTAACACTGCGTGACTTTTATCGAATCTTTTGAGCATCACATGATTAATGGACGATCCTATATTATCGGCAGTGGCTTTTCAACTTTAATATCACTATATTCTTAACACCAAACATTTTTGAAGTGGCTTCTTTAGCGGCATTGCGTACTTTTTTTTGGAATGGGTAAAAACTTCGAAACTCGCGTCAGGACACGTGATCTGAATCGTAAAACGACAAAAATTCGTAAGACGGCGCAGGGCGCTTGCGCGAATGTTCGTGTTGTCATGTTTGAATACGATAGCGCAATTAATGAATATTGTATTCTAACACATAAATGATAGTACTTTCATACTGATAATTAAAGCAATTCGTGCAAAATTATTCCCTAACCATTCTAAAATATCGAAAACGCACAAGGTTAATATTCAAGTTTTCACTTCTACCTGAACTCCCGGAATGCAACCCGTCGTTTTTTTTTCAGTTTCTTATATTATTTCTTAAATTTTTTTAAAATTTAACACTATTAGTATTATTAAGTATGTGAGTTCCGCGATAAAAGCTGTGTTTTAAAAGCACTACAAAATGAAAGTAAGCGGCAGCTGAAAAATCGCTTGTACGACGTGTAGAGTATTACTTCCATGTTACTTCCATTAGTTCTTGTCCAAGGAAAACTAAGTACTTTCTCGGGACCTATTTTCGGTCGAAGTTTTACCTTTTTAGAATATCTAGAAGAAAAACAAAAATTCAAATAATTTGATAGCAGGAGCACTTGACATTTATATCAGTTTTATGGTGTGTTTATAAAAGGCTGGATCGTTAAGCATTATGCGAAGGGTAATACTAGTCTGTGGGTAGTACCATATTTCTAAACTGGAATACAAATACTAAATAGTGACGAGTGATTTGCCACAACAGCAGTGTCCGAACTGTCTTAAAGTACAACATGCTGACTTTTAATATAGTCCAAGATCCCAGGGCCGCCAGACGTCACGTATTTTCTGACGGATCAAATGTGGACGATTGAGTAGTGTTAGTATATACTATGATCGTATGCCTACCTGATAGTTTGGTCAAACGGCCAATTTCCAGGTATCAGGTAAGCAAGGTACATAAGAACATTACTTACTTCACGTAAATTCTCATGGCTGATTTTCATATATGTTTTCGAGTGTATAGTTAGAAATAAATCGTCAATACTCCCAGACACTTTCCGTCGGCCATATAGCTTGGCAGACGCTTTAAGGGTCTAAAAATAGTTGGTTAACTTCACGTAAATTCTGACGCTCCATTTTTATATAAGTTCATCCGACAACTATTTTAAAACCTTTGACAAGAAGACAGACCGATCCAAGGGGCCAATCATCCCCTAAACTAAATTTTAATATCTCTGTGAGTGGGAGCGTGAGAGCATTATCTACGCGCATGAGACTGAGTGAGACCGACTGCGCTGTTAAGAGCATGAAAATTACTTAAACAGATATTTTATAATTTTGAGACCTTTTGTTGACAAGTAAATTATGGCAACAAAAATTAAAAAAAAAATGACATATAATAAATAATACTAAAGTATGCCGACATTCTTAATTTTTATTTTCTATTTACTAATTAGAAATAAAAAAATATTTTTTAAAATAACACTTAAAGTTTTTTAAATTTTTTTAGTAGCCGGTAAACTTACTCTTGCTTGAGGCCTAAAATCTCGGCCTTAGGTTGGCAACGCACCATTACCATCTGCTGGAAGGTAAATAACCGTAGCCTACAAACACCATAGATGTTGTAGATGTATCGTAGTCCTGTGACAAGGGTGCACTCTTCGTACTTAACGTTCATTGCCCTGTAATATTCGTTATTTTTTAATGATAATTTACTAGAGTCACATGTTTCATCCCACATGCTTTCATCCTTACTTTTAAGTGTGAAAACTCAGGATCCGCTATTCTACTACTTCCACTTCATTATTTTTATTTAAAACTTAGGTGTTTGCCACATCCGAATGTTGGTCTGGGTCCGCTGAGTAGAATAGATCATCTGCCTCTCTGCCAGAGCTAGAAAGAGGGGAGCACTGGTTAAAATATAGATAATTACCAGCAAGACAATTGCTGGTATAGTGCTGTGCATGAACTTGCCCGGCCAGGGATCCACCACCTTACCTATTCCTACCGCCAAGGCTTGGAACCCGTACTAAGATACCGATATTTTACCGGCATTTAGCGGTTCTTGTCATTTCGGTACCTGGATACCGGTTCCAAAGTGGGTATCGGTACTTTGTATCTAGGATTGCCTGGATTGACATGTTAGCTGTTTTCCAATGCAATGTAGTTCACTCTCTCTCTCCCTCTATCTCTTTCTCCCTCTCTCTCCCTCCCCCCCTCTCTCTCTCCCTCCCTCTCCCTCTCTCTCCCTCTCTCTCTCCATCACTCCCTATCGCTCCCTACACGAAATAAAACTTCGAATATGAAAATTCAACTCGGCGCGGCGTAGCAGGTTGCCGATCCGCTCGTCTTACACTGATAGATGAAAACGAAAATTGCAATTGCAACGTCGCAACATTTGTACAGTGTACTTAACGGGTACCTTAAAATTAGATATCGGTTTTATACCGGTATTAATACCGGTACTCGCTAGATACCGGTATAGGTCTAGTACCGGTACTAACAGTACCGGTAATACCTAAGATACCGGTATCGCACTAAGGTCAAATATACCGGTACTCAAAAATACCGGTATTTCAAGCCCTGCCTACCGCCATAATGAAACTTTCAAATTTGGAAGATAGGGTCTTCTAGATAGGTATAGCACAATAGGCTTTCCATCCCCGCATCAGGACAGCAAGGCACATGTAACATCTATGGTCTTTATAGGCCAAGGTTGGTTCTTAACGTCAGGAGCACCATGTGCTTGTTCACTGACTTCTTACATAGAAAATATATGTAGCAAAGGTTTTAGTAAACCGAAATGTTTCGATGATTAGTTATAGAATAACACCGTACTTCAATATCTATAGGTAACATAAAAATGAATTGCTAAATGTGTTGGTAAGCGCATAAACTCCGTTCGACACTGATTTAGATCTGGGGTGGGCAAATTATTTTGACCGCGGGCCGGTAAGTTAAAAAAAATCTAGTGGCGGGCCAGTAAATTATAATTAATCTTAAGGCGGGCCGGCTTATTAAAACACCTAACAATAGCAGTAAATATTACGATTATAAAACGTTGTATAAAGATCACATAGGGCAACATTTTTATTCTACATTCCTTTATTAGAGTAAAATCTATTTATGAAGATGAATATATCATAATTAACATATGAAATACGCAATATATATGTTTGAAGTATCGATTCAGTATTTTAATAATTGTTCAAATTTCAATAGTCTTAACATTTCGACCATTAATTTTTTTTAAGGAGGATCATATTTTTTCTAAAAAAAATCCTCGGCGGGCCGGATTAAAACCTCTCAAGTGCCGGATCCGGCCCGCGGGCTGTAATTTGCCCACCCCTGATTTAGATAGTTCTTAATTTATTGTGTTAGTTATTGTCAAAGGGTTCTTATGAAGAGAAAAACTAGGAAAATTGCAGGGAAACTTAAAAAACAATATTTATTTTTCCCATACAAACTGAACGGGTGGAACGAAGTTCGCCGGGACTGCTAGTTCAACATATTTTTTAACGATGTTGCTGTAAGGAGCAACTAATAAACTCTGCGGTCTAGCGGTCCGGCGTCTGACTTGACTCCTTGAGGTCTCGTTGTTCTCTTTTGAGGCTAAAAAATTATTAGAAAATGTGTATTTTCAATTATTTGATAAAAATGACGTTGCCCAGGATTAGATATCTGCTTGGTTGGATAGGCTTGCCATCTATCTCATCGTGGGACTAAACGTCTTAGGTTAGTCGTGGATAATTGTGTTGTGCCTCTGCTTGCTTCTTCGGCGATATGGACTTGAAAATACTGTTTTTTTTAACCAGTAAAAATGTTTATGGTAAACAATAAACAATAAATAGAATGGGCAGAAATATTTGCAATATGATATAGCAGATTATGAAGATGATTTTGGATAATTAATCTTATCTGCTTTGATATGAAACTAATTACATTTGCCACATATCAAATTAATTAATTAATTACCTTGCCATAATCTTGATATGATTAATTCATGCAATTAATTAAGAACGATGCTACGAATCAATTATATCTACTCAATTAAACTTGCATGAGCTTAAGGATATAACTATCTTTACACCCACATTCCCAAAGAGGTAGGCAGAGGTACAACCAGGACACCCATGACTGGCTGACTTAATCAATTATTACTTAAGGCCCTAACCTAAGTAATAATTGTTTTAAAAAAATAATATGCAGAGTTAGCGTTATTACTGTTTTATTTTAAACAACAGAAGGTTAAAAAAATACAAAAAATAGGTTGAACAATATTTATTCCGACTAGACATCTGAAACAATTCTAACACAGAAAACATTTATCTCTTTTATATAAATTGTAAATCATTGGACATAAATCCGAAGCCGAATTTTCCTTACGAATGGTGAACTTAAAATGTCGAGAGGGATTTACAACGCGGTTGTTTTCTCCGAATCTATATTTTTTATGATCTCACCTGTTGCTTTTAGATAATTCCAGTTGTATAATGTAACAGACATTTCGAATTTTTTCATCATTATGGCATCAAAAATATTTTTCTGTGGCAACATTTACTTGATTTATTTACCAGGCTTATTGTAAATCATTTCACATAAATCCGTGAGCAGAATTTTTCCTCACGAATGACGAAACTACGGTGAGAGGGATTTGCAAAAATGTGGAACAGTAGGGTTACTCTTGAAACTCGATTCATGCATATTGGAAATTGGATTAGGATTTTTTTAATGATGTTGGAAGGCAAATAAGCAGACGGATTTCCTGATGGTAAGAAATTCACTCCCCCTAGAGACACCTAACGTGGGAATGGTGCAGTGCCAGCCTTTGGCCGGAATTTTAGGCTTTGAAAAAAGTAAGTTTACCGGCTACCCTACCCTCCGAACCGAAATACATGAACGGTAAACGCTAACATTATGACGGCAGGAATAGGTAAAGCCACCGCCATACCAATCCGGGCGAGTCGCTGCGAGTCTCTCCCACCTAGACAGATGTCACGGTGCTAGTGACGGTAAGCCTATGTTCGCCTTTTACGAGCTGCCTAGTATAGGAAGGCAGATGGTCTATCCTGCAAAGGAGCTCGGACCAACAAGGGATATGTCATTTTTGGTACTTTTGAATACAATACTGGCGAATTTACATATAGTTACTGATAAACAATAAACTATTTTCTCTGATTCGTTATTTTTTTTGTAACTAAATGTTAATAAGCCACTAAAACTGTGTTCAAGAAGTACCTGAAATTATATATATATGTGTTGTGGTAAATCTGATTTATTGAAAATTATTAATATTTTTAAAAAATTATTAATAATAACCACATACTTTGGTAAATGTAAATAAACGATCGAAATTTATTACTTTTAGTAGTAATTATTAATAATTCACGACACATATTGGTAAAAGTTATAAAATCGATAAAAATCTCATAAAACCTGGTTTTCATAATAAGAAGGTCTTCCATTTTAATACGAAAACGGTACTCAAACTCAAAAATTCACAAACTTTTTACGTCAGCAACAACAAATAACGAGTATATACTAGCAGAGATTAGTAAATATATTCGAGTCAGATTTCCAATTTTTATGAAATCGAGATTCAGGAGTAGCCCTACTATTTTTTGTTCCAAATCTATTACATTTGTGATTTATGTGAGATTACGAGTACCTATTGTTGTTAAAATATTTTTTTACACTATCTTAAACAAAGTCGTAATTTGGACGAAGGCCAAGTTTCCGCTTTATTATCATTACTCGTAAGTTTATTTTAAAAAGGGGATCAAACAGATAGTGAACGAGATTTTACAGACGAATGAATAAACTCTATAAGACCTAGCTTTTCCCTAGTGTCTAACCGCTACCGCTCAGCTATGTTGATTTATAGCTCGGAGGGTAGGGTATCTTAGCGTCACGTGAAGCTTACATTTAATATCTTTACATTCTTTGGGCGAGTACTTCTTATTAATTCTTCTTAGACTATTTCTTATTTTATTTGATTGCCATTCTAGAATAAATACAACGCACATAAGACCTTCCAGAGGGAAGTTTATTATTTTGAAATATTTTTCAAGCTATTGTAATGAGTATAAAAGCTTCTTAAGGATACTCAAAGGCATACAACGTTGAATGTTTGCGTGAGTAATATACCCGTATTGTGTTTTTAACCGACTTTGAAAACAGTAAAAGACACATTTTCTTTAAATTTATTGAATTATAAACTAAGCTGAAAAATAAAAAACTATGGATACCTCTTAGATTACTGACGTCCAAATGAGGCATTAAATGTAATGTTCTGTGTCTTTAACTTACTACTGAAAAGAAATGAAATAATTTACAATTGCCTTAAAACTTTCCAATGTACTTACCTAAATATTAAAAGCAAATTTATATGTTTAATTACACTGTGTTCTATTAAATACTATTTCAAACAAACGAGACTACACTTACAAACAAGATGAATTAATTCAAAATACGAGTTTAAAATAATTTATCAACTTTTTTCTTATATTTATTAGTATTATGTTTATTTTAAAATATTCGGTAAATATTTAACAAGTCGGAGTATCATGCGGCGGTCCTGCAACGAAGGACGTAGTGTTGACGACCTCCCACCCGGTGGACTGATGATCTGGTCAAAAACGCGGGCAGTCGCTGGTTACAAGCGGCTGCTGATCGTGACTTGTGGCGCTCTTTGGGGGCGGCCTATGTCCAGCAGTGGACGTCTTTCGGCTGATGATGATGATGATAATGGCAAGTATCATGTGACTCGTTGTCCTACGACCGTGACAATTTTTGGCTCTTGTAGTTAGTAATGTTAGTAATGTGGACGTTTCGTCCACAAAATTTTCATCCACAGTTTTATTATTTTTTTCACTGACGATTCGCCCACTAATCAAAAAAGTCAGATACTAAACTTTAATTATTATTTGAATCGAAGTAATTTCAGATTCATCATCATTTCTTTTTAGTTGCGAATAGATATGCAATATGTATTATTTGTGTAAGTAAATGTTAAAGTTTTGAGTGCGATAAAAAGTTAAATTAAAAAATCTCCGACACAAGAACTTAATTTCCCTTTAAAATAAAATTTGCAGATATTCGGTTAATCACCCCATTTTCATCCCCCACAACTTTTAAACGGCTCAATCGATTTTTGTCAAACACGAAGAACACTCGCACTTAAGTTACCTTTAATACAAAAGAAACTAAATTGAAATCATTGAATCCATTCGGGAGTTATGATGCCACACGACAGACACGTCCAACTTATAACACCCCTATTTTTGCTACGGGGGTTAGCAAAATAAAGCAAGTTTAAACAACCCGCTTTCAAATAGTTGTAATTATAAAGTCTTAAAATAAGAAAATATTATGGTATCATAAAACTTTTCCATCTGACTGTACTAAACAACTTCTATGATTTGATAGTGGACGAATCGTCAGTGAAAATAAAATAAAATAAAAAGGTGTCGTTTCGTTGACTGTAGATGAAAATTTTGTGGACCAAACGTCAGCAAGCCTAATGTTTGACTACTGTATGTTTCTTTTGTATACATATGTTATTTTATGTTTTTATTTAAAAAAAACACAATTCCGAAGTGCTTCCATTAAAATCTAGCTTGAAGTTTATAATGGCAAGGAAATACTCAGTTTTGTGTACGGAAAAGAATAGTCAACATGACGGCACGAATAGGTAAAGCGGTGGATCGTGACTCGGGCAAGTTCTTGCACAGCACTCTACTACCAGTGAAAAAAAAATTAAGTGTTAACTGAGTTTTAACCCTTTCGCCGCTATCATAATAAATCAACAACGTGCCACCAACCCGTCAAAACTACGACTTGACATTAAGTCATGGCGTGTGGGGCAGGATANNNNCTTCTTTTTTTAGGTTTTGGCATTAAAGTTAGTATTTTTGCCATTAGTCAAAAAGAAATTTGCATCAATTTTCATCAAATTTACCAAAATCGGGATTCAATTATCATCGGAATCATAAGTCGTCAATAAGTCATGTCAGGGTCTCGGGTAAAGCGGTGGCCTCATTACTCATGCTCTTATAGTGAGATTTGGCGGCAACAGGGAAATACACGATACCTTAATTTTTTCATGATTATTTCATTTGTGCACTTTCACTAAACAAAAGTGTGCAACATGCCACCAAAATTGACTAATTTCACTCAATATACACACTAAATTCACTAATTAAGTATGAAAAAACTCCGGCGATCTTTTCTCTCGATGGCGCCAAAAACCCACGTACCGCTTAATATCAAGTCAATGGCGGCGAAAAGGTTAAATAATGTTTGAAACAACTCTCATCACAGAAATACATTCCTCAAACTAATTTCCCGCAAAGATATTAGCACCCGCCGTAACAACTTAACGTTTTCTATTAAAATAAACGATACCCCTGAGGAATCCCAACTCGCTGGGACGGATAATTTGGATTTTATCTAGGTCCGTCGGAATTAAGATATTTTACTATTATTTGAACAAAAAATAATCTTGACATAATTTTAAATATTTGAGCTTGGAATTTATGATTTTGAAAGATCCGCGACTGATGCTATTAGAGACTACTAATATTTTAAAAATATTTTTTAATGGTGTTGGCAGACAAATATGCTGGCGGATTTCCTGATGGTAAGAAATTCATGCCGCCTATTAAAACCAAGGTGGTAATTGTGCGTTGCTAACTTGAGGGCAGGATGTTAACGGCCTCGAGCCGTTAGCCGGCTTCGTCGGGTATCGAATCAGAGCTTTGTGGTGGTCCAATGCTGTATTGTAGC
>NJDD01000116.1:304955-335408 GCA_002245505.1 Calephelis nemesis
ATGTCACAAAGTTCAATTACATTTTTTACCAGCTCATTGACACGTGTGTGTCTTGCTGACTGTATCTTTTTGTATAAATAAATATTCCTCGAAAAGTTACACAAATTGAATCTAACCCCAAAGTTAGCAAATTATATGCTTGTGTTATGGGTGTTAGTCAACGATACTAATACATAGAAATACTTTAATAACAAAATAAATTTATTAAACACCCAGACCCAGAAATGCAGACATCTAAATGTTCATCACACAAATGCCAGCCCCCGTTGGGAATCAAACCTGAGTCTTGCGATTAGTTTGAGTAGCTAGGCGTGTAGGCTATCCACTCGACAAAAGAGGTGGTCAAATTTAGTACCTATCCCAGGTACCATATCAGTGTCATCATGGTTTGGAGGGTAGAGTAGTCCTTAGCCTTAGACTTATACAATGGCCTATTAACTTGGCCACAAATAACGACACACCTGATAAATCAATGGTGTCTATATGCCACAGTTATCTTTTACTATCAGGAGAGCCGTGCGCTTTTTAATATTTTGTAACATAAAGAATATGAATTTAATTTTCATTTAAAAATAATAGAACGGTTTACAGGATATATCCCTACCAAGTTTCGTCTGATTAGTACTCCTCATGGTTTGGGAATAAGTGGCTGTAGACGGACATGTCCGATATACAAGGATTATGCGTTTTCAGTTTGCAACCTATGAGTTTTTACATACGCTGCGTAACCCTAAAAAATAATAAGTACAAAAAAAGTATCTTCACGCCCATGTCCCCGAAGAGGTAGGCAGAGGCACAACCAGGGCACCCGCAACTAGCCGAAGACACTAAGTCCCACAATGTGATAGGTGGCAAGCTTATCACCAACCGGGCACATATCCAATCCAGAGCAACGTTTTTTTTATTAGAAAATTGGAAAAAAAACCAAACGTTCAAATTACATTTATTTGTTATTATGATTTATTTGTAGTACTAATAGTAGTTTACGGTAGACAGGGCTAAATTTATTATCATTTTAAAATTATTTGTAAGTTATAACTCAAATTATAATAAGAATAAAACTATTTGTTCGTATGAATATTAAAACATTGTGTATGTAATTAGTTATATTATACTTATAAAAATATTAAATTATTTGCACACCACAATGTGGTAGAATATGTTGGAAAGCTTAAATAATTTTGTAACAACCTCAACACACATATTCCGCAAATAAATATATTTTCTTTCTTTCTTTCTTCTTTCTTAATCATTAATTTTAACAAAAATCTCTAAAAAATCTAAAAAAGGTGAGCTTTATCCTAGACAGCTAATTTTTACACCAGTAAGTTACTTCCGCTATCTGGAAAACATTTTTCAATGTCACTTTATCGCTTCAAAAGCTAAAACTCATCGCACACACTATACTATAATCATCATTATTATTATCATTTATTTTCACTATCTCTTATTTTCTACATACAAAAAATAATATTAAAAACATAAACTTAAAAACAGGTAACCAAAAACGGTGGTCTTAAAACTAATAAACTGATCATTATTTTTAAGAGAGGAAATTTATTATAGTTCAACTGCATTGGATTATAGACCAAGCTTAAACCCCTCTTTCGTTTTCTATATCATTTTAAAGAAATTTCTGTCAATCTGTCTTCTCATTTCCTTCTTTTAGGTCTGTATTTTTGTTTATAGACTTACGGTAGTTTTAGTCGCTCACCTCTAAAACCTTTTTGTTCTCAATTGGAGAAAATTCATTGTGTTTTAACCTTAAAATGATCATTTATTAATTCAATAATACTAAGAACAACTTACAATAAGATTATTACGAGTAGTATTACTGTATATCCCCTAAGAGATCAGCAGAGGCACAATCAAGGGCACCCACGACTAGCCGAAGACACTAAGTCCCACTGCGTGATGGATGGCAAACCTATCGTCAGCTGGGCGCATATCTAATCCTGAGCAACGTTATTTTTATTAAAAAATTGAAAATACACATTTCCTGTTTATAGATCCAACCCGGGAATCGAACCCGGACTTCAAGAAATCAAGTCCAGCGCTACCGCTAGACCACAAAGGCGATTATTATTTAATACTCGTAATATCAAGTAAAGTATGTACCTAAGGAGTATGTAAAATGTACAATTTGGCGGGTGTATGAGATTGATGGGATGACGCAACCATATTGATAGCACATTACGGCTGCGTTCACGTATTGCTTTTATTGGATGTGTTATATGACGACGTTTGTACATTTTTCCGTACAGAATATGTTTTATTGAAAAACTGCTGAGCTATTATTTGGCTGCTAGTATGTTAGCAGCAGAATTTAGCTCAAAAATACAGAAACTTTCGAGCTGTAAATGTTGCTAGACAAACTTTGTAGTCGAAATTAATAACCAAAGATATTTTAATTGCATATTTAAGGAACCGTTCCGTAGTTAGTGATTTATTATGTACTAGCGGCCCGTCCCGGCGTTGCACAGGTATAAAACATACATATAAACCTTCCTGTTCCATCACTTTATCCATTAAAAAAACCGCATCTAAATCCGTTGCGTAGTTTTAAAGATTTAGGCATACAAAGGGACATAGGGACAGTACCGATAGGAAGTAGTTTATTGCCCTTATTTTATTGTATCAGACAACTGAGATCATTTTATAAAGTTTCCGTTTGATCTTACAGTGATAATCGATATATCTCAATATAAACCATAAAAACAATGTGACATAAATAAACAAGAAGGATTATGTCCTCTTATTATTTATTAATTTTCTGATTCATGTCATTGTTATTTCTGGTATCTTTCGATTCTATTGTAGTGTCATTAATAATTGATTGCTTTCTTAAATTATTTTGCAAATAAATAAATATCCTTAGACAAGTTATACAAATTGAATCTAACCCCTAAGTAAGCAAATTATGTGCTGGTGTTATGGGTGTTAGTCAACGATACTGATACACACAAATACCTAAAACATTTAATGTTCATCACACAAATGCCTTACGTATAAAAGATACTCTCTAACGACACTCAGGTTTGTGTCAACAAAATAGTATTATTTATTGTTTTTGATCAGCGTTTTCAATTACATTTAATGGCAATAAAGAAGAAAATTAAAGATTAGTACTGGGTTTCAGAAAAAAAAGAAAATGCGTATTTTCAATTTTCTAATAAAAATAACGTTGTCCGAATTGGGCTTGCCTATCACTATCTTATGGTGGGACTTAGCGTCTTTGGCTAATCGTGGGTTACTAGTTGTGACTCTACCTACCTCTTATGGGGTATGCGCGTGAAGATACCTTTAAAGTATGTTAAAAAAATTACCTATGAAATTTAAAAAAAATAACTGAAATATTGTATGTGCGTAGAGGCAATCGAAATTCTTAGTATTGCTGACTTTGACTGACGCTATATTAAACATTTCCCAACGGCCACCCTAACTGAATTTCGAATATTAAAATGAATTTTAAAAGAAGTAATTCGTATTGCAAATCATTTAGTAACAAACCAAGTTATTGGGTTCTAGATGGTTGTAAACGTCGGTTTGCATCCGAATGGACCACAGATTTAATCCAAATTTGATAATAAACGGAAAATGGATACAAAGTTTCCTCCAAGGCTAAATTTGTTGCGAGGTGTGTTTACAACTGTCTCGAACTTCTATTATTATTACGTCCATGAGTATTAGTTAAAGTTACAAACGTATCGAATTTTATAGAAGCTCCAACTTAGTCGCCTCTGTGGTCTAGCGGTTCAGTTGTTGGACTTGACTGCATGAGGTCTCGGGTTCGAATCCCGGGTCGGCCAACAAAAAGAAAATTGGGTTTTTCCAATTTTCTAATTTAAAGAAATGTTGCTCGGGATAGGATATGAGCCCGGTTGGCGATAGGGTTGCCACCTATCACATTGTGGGACTCAGTATCTTCGGAAAGTCCTGGGTGCCCTGATTGTGCCTCTGCCTACCTCTTCAGGGATATGGGCGTGAAGATACTTTTTTTTCCAACTTATTTGTCCAATAGTTGAAATCGGAACTAAACTGCTATTTCGTGAAACCTCATCGTGCTATCAGTTTCTGACATTTTTTTAGTATTTTGTTCTTATTATTGTTGTTTTCTATTATCTAATCCAATAAGAAACAATAAACGTCACGGTTTATTGAAAAGATGTTAGTGACTTTATAATTAATACCGTTTTTAATAGATTTGAGTTCAAAATGATCGTCTGTGTCGTAAGTCTAATCTAACTATTCCTAAACAGCTGGACAGATTTAGTTCAATTCTGTATGTTATTTCAGTGGGTCCCTTTTTTGAAAGCTCAAACGAACCCGGTATGTGGTGGTCCTGTCGTGATAGCGGTACGAAGTTTGTCGGGTAAGCTGGTATTATGTAACAGTTATGTTTTTATAGACAGAATCGCAGGTAATATGTGGCTATCTGCTGTTCTTTCCTCGTCCATGGATTTTTTTTTAAATTTTTTTTTCTTATGATATTGGAAGGCAACAAGCAGACGGATTTCCTGATGGTAAGAAATTTCCGCCGCCTAGAGACACCAAAGGTGGTAATGGTACGCTGCCAACCTAAAGCCAGGATGTTAGGCCTTGAGCAAAAGTAAGTTTACCGGCTACCTTACCCTCCGAACCGGAATACGTCATGACGTTATGGCGGTAGGAATAGGTAAGGCGGTGGTACCAATCCGGGTGAGTCGCTGCGAAACTCTACCACCTAGTCAGATGTCACGGTGTTAGTGATGATAAGCCTATGCTCGCCTTTTACGAGCTGCCCGGCAAGAAAAGCAGATGGTCTATTCTGCAAAGGAGCCCGGACCAACACGGGGAAATAAATAGTTAATGACGAGAATTTGATGGTGCTCATTTAAGTAAGCTCTACATAGCACTCCGGTACCTAATTGTGACTGACTGAATTACTGAAATAATTTAAAATGCCACTAGCAGGCGATGGGATCGTTATTTCCCTACTACAATAAAAGAATGATACAGTTATTTATAGATAGATTTAAAGAAAAACCTCAGATCTCATCTCTGCAAAACCTGAGACTGCACCAGTCGGAAGTACCATTACCGTGACAAATACTTTCAGTTTGAAACAGCGGCTTACTTTGACTTCTTTGCTTTAGTTTTTATTAAGTTTTTGCTGTTTTTACTGGTTTGTAATATATTTTAACTGCAACTGCTACTGAAAGCTGCAACTGCAAAGAATTGAGGTTTTCAATTCGTCTCTAAGATTTTTTATTCATATTTTAGTTATTCATATACTAGCCGATCCGAGATGAACTTCATATCGCTTGACACTAAGAGCTAACACTTTGTATGGGCAAAATTAAAGTGGGAAAAACCACTTTCCCTGTAATTTTCTGGGTTTTTCTTTTGTGTTATCGTTCTTATGTATTCACCCTTTCGCCCTTATCGTAGGCGCTTCGCAGAAATTATTCTAGGTAGGTAAAAACCTTGAAAAAGATATAGCCGGTATTTTTTATAAAAATATTGTGAAAAGTACAAGTGATGTTAAAAATTGTGTTTAAATAGGATAAGAAAAAAAAGTATCTTCACGCCCATATCCCCGAAGAGGTAGGCACAACCAGGGCACCCACGACTAGCCGAAGACACTAAGTCCCATAATGAGATAGGTGGCAAGCCTATCGCCAACCGGGCACACATCCAATCCCGAGCAACGTATTTTTTATTAGAAAATTGGAAAAACCCCATTTTATTTTTTTTGCCCGACCCGGGAAAAAATGTTATTTGCGTTTGGGTTAAATACAATTTGTAACTAGTCCAGGAATATTTATTTATTTATTGTCATAGTTATTGAGAGTGCGTTGCTTTTAGACTAGTTCAAGCATACATGCAACCTGCGTGTTCTGTCCTGGTGCATCGCTGTCCTGTGACTAGGTGTAAAGCTTAATGTATATGTACAAGTATACCATCTTCTCAGACGTCCGGCCCGGAATGTGGTTAATTGCTGCACAGCATTCAATCAGCAATGACCTTGTTCTTAATAACATATTTAAACGATGCTCCTCTCTCTCTCTCTCTCTGAAAGCAGGAAGGCAGATGGTCAATTCTACACAAAACAGGGGGGCAGGTAAGTATATTTGTATACTTACTCTGACTATTTATTTTTAATGTTTTGACTCATAGAAATATTACTCAACCACTCATCAATAGTAGATGCTTGAAGGCAGCGGATGTCCACTTTGTACTCAGCTGAATAATTGGAAAGCTCCTATTAAGCTTTGAGCCATAAACTCAGTCATTCTGCTTGTTAAAACATTGCTCAGTAGTAAAAACGTCCTCGTTTGTAAGGAACAATTTTCAGTGATCTCCGTTTAAATAAAGCTTGAGAAAAGCTGTTTTAATTGAAATCTTTTTATTTTTAAATTGACAGTTAGAACCAAGGCTGAAACTCCTAAGTCACCTTTTGAAATATGCGACATAGTTCTAGGTGTTTTCTTCTTTACTGTGATGACTTTTTTCATCATAATGCTATGTGAACGACCAGGTCTTTAACCGACACAAACATGAGGAGGAGAGATATCATTATATTTATTAATAGCCCTATACACAAACATCTGACTAATTTGACATAAGTAATAGGTAAGTATCTTCACACCTATATCCCCGAAGTGGTATGCAGAGGCCCGACTAGGGCACCCACGACTAGCCGAAGACACTAAGTCCCACAATGTGATAGGTGGCAAGCCTATTGCATAACATGGCACACATCCAATCCCGAGCAACATTTTTAATAGAAATTTGGAAGTATCACATTTTCTCCGTCTCGGGAACCGAAGAAAAAGCGAAGCGAAGTGGTCCACTTGTTGGATTTGACTTCATGAGGCAGGATCTCACTTGACTTCATGAGATCCTGCCTCATGAAGTCAAATCCAACAACTGGACCGCTAGACCACACAGGCGAAATTTGACATTTACTGTGCTAATACCAAAAAGCCTATATATTCAGTCTATGTGCTTCTTGGTTAGTACCAGGTAGATGAAGAGTTTCTAAAATGGCAGTGAGCTCCTTATCTGTCTTGTGTAAAGTCATCACAGCAATTCATTTCTTATCTCCCCCACGAAACAATAAAATTTATTAAACGCCGTTTGTTGCTAAAATAAGAAAACAATGAATACTCTTAAAAAAATACTTACATACCTTAGATTAAAATGCATCCTAATTTTTTCGGTTCCATAGCCAAAGGAAAAACTGAACCGTCATGGCTGTCTGTCTATCCGTACGTCAAACCCTTTTTTCCGAAGCTATAAGAGCTATGCTGTTGAAACTTGGTAAGTAAACTTAAACTCCAGAGAAACTCCTAAAATGGTAAAAAAGTGCAGGGGCATATATAGGCGTAAATAGGCGTATTTCTTTTAAAATAAGTGGACGATAAAATCCAGTCAGTATTTTTTTCAATAAGTACTGTAACACCAACAATTAATTGTGCTTTACTTTCAAAAGATTACGATGTGATGTGATGTGTTGTTGTCTTTTTAATATGATGCTTCTAACATTATAAATTCGTGTAAATTGCAGAAGAGATGTAAACCGCAACCACAGTAAAGTGTATAATAAATGTTAAATTTTACATTGACTGCAAAATCTTTTATGTAGTGATTGCTGCTACGGAACCCTATATAGCGAGTCTGACTCGCACTTGGCAGCTTTATTTATGAATGTAAGCCGTATTTATGGTAGGACTAAATATTATATCTTTTGAATGCGACTAATAATAAAAAAACCTGTCTGTTTTAATATGTTAGTAGAAGAAGTAGTTAGATACGTCAACGGAGTCCTTGACCAACTACAATACGCTTATTACAGTTTTTAAAGATTTAAAGATAATATTGCTTTATTTTTGCATTCTATTTCATAAAACACTGCTAAGCAGACATACTATTGTGCCGGAATTTTGACATGTTGTAGCAGTATCATTTTATTATTTAAGCGTACAAAGGGATATAGGGACAAAGGAAGCGACTTTGTTTTATACTATGTAGTGTATATAACATATAATACAACATCTTATTCTTTAAACACATTAAATATGAGAGAGTGTTTAAATTAGGTTTCTATTTTGATCTGATGACGTGACACGATGAGCAATTATTTTTTCCTTTCATGTCTCTCAAGACATTCTTGTTGCGACGTCCCATCAAACAGTTAAATGGAATAGAATGTAAATATGCCAGGGACGGATTTCTTTGCACAGACACCGCTATTTGGTGATTATAAAGGATTATATTCGAAGCGTCAGTGGCACAAGATATTAATGATTTTCTGGTGATTCTAAGACTAAACGATAAATTAATGCGGTATACAAACATTAAAAAAACTACAGACATGTAGTTAAAGCTGCATTTCTTGTCAAAACGAGCGTCGCAAGCACCCTGCGTTTAACGCTCCTCTTGATGCTTTCTCCTTGTTTATTTTATGTAGGCAATTATTTTTGCAATACACCACAACAAAATCTTCAACTACTCGCATTTTTGTGATAAGACCACCTGTTGTACTCTAACTTTAATTTTAAGATCTGATATATATTTCTTATTGATCGACTACAATCAAGAATATTTGTATCGTATGGTATTGTAGTATGTTATAGTAGACCAATCACAGTTAGGTATTTATATACTCAAAGTAAGCAAACTATACGCTCAAGATAACGGTGTCGGTTAAAGATAATTAAATAGATAATGAAATCAACTCGAAGACTTAAAAAATGCGGTACGTCACACTCGCCAATGATGCCTATATAGTTAGTAACTTTAGCGACGTTTACTTTGGAAAGATATACAGGCTGTATTTGACACCGGAACGACACTTCTGTGGTAGTTTAAATACATATCAGGTTTCAAAATTCCTTTTACAGTTTTTGTCGGAAACAAGTAATTAAATATTTAGCACTTTTTAGCCCGCAATGTAGAGCGAACAAAGTATATGTATTATGATGTAAGTGCCGACCTAATATGCTGTTTTATTACATTGCTGTTTTTAGTAAAAAAAGTGTTATTTATTTGATGTTAAATAAAAATCGAAAGGCGTTAGATAGTATTAATGAAATAATAGCGAAATCTTAAAAAAATCATGAAATTTTCGACACAAAACTCCAACTACATATGCATGTCAATCATGTACGTCTGTCATTTACACGATGTGTAGTCCTGTATAAAGTAAATAACGTACTTATAATGATAGATTTGAAGTTAATAGTAAGGTACAGATCCGTCGCCGTTCAGTCATCAGAACGAGTAACTAAAACACTATTCGATCTCCCGAGAGACAATCCTTGGTGTGGGCATTAATCCAACCTAATTAAATAATGCATAATGAACAGCACTAGTCGCAAAGTCCGGTGACGTCGTGAAAACATCACGTTAAGTAACACATTCGAAAAACAAACACACTCTGAGCCGCCCCGTCTAGTCATCATTCAGCCGGCCCTGATTTACCCTTACCCTATTCTACAAGTAATCAAGTTCCACCTCGCGTGATAATGTTTTTCATCGTTAACAGAGACTCTATTACTGTACATTGCTGTTTTACGGAAATATAAAAGAAAGTTATTTGTAACAAAATATTTAGCATATGTATTTTGGTATGAAAATCAAAAAGGCATGAAATAACAAGCCTATCACTTTTTTGTTCGTTATAATTTTAAGATCTTTATGTTTAGAGTTAAGTAGATAAGATTTCTAGTTGTTTTTTTATTTGCTGTGTTATGTCAAGTTTGTTACTATATTGTTAGTGTATGTTACGAGTAGTTATGTAGTATTTTTTAGTCTGTTAATAAATGTTTTCTTTCTTTCTTTTCAAATAAAATATTATGTATGAAGCCTATCAGATTAAATATATCAAAAAAAATATAATCACCAATTGTACTTTTTAAAGTATTAATTTCTATTACTAGTTAACCGACCTTTTACCTGTTTGGCGAACTTCGTATCACTTGATATTAAAAGCTACTAATAGTTTGTATGGATTTAAACATTGTTTTTCCATTTTCCCTGAAGTTTTCTTTTCATAAGGACTGTCTCCTGACAATAAATAATGACTCGCCAAATGACCATAACCATATTATAACATAAACTTACTGCTTTTGATTTATTTACTATGTTTTGTAAATCAAATGTAAAAAATAGTACAGTAAGTGGTTGCGAAGCGAAATTCTTCTATACTGAACAATGTGGCTTATCACGTAATACGAAAAAAAGCACGGACGACGAATGACGGACGGAAAATCCATGCTGCACGGCAACATTATGAGGAAAAATTGTGATAAAGTGAAATAATAATCAAAAATAAGAAATATTTCTCTCACAAGTTCAACAAGGAGTAGTTTTTTGTGTAGTGAGACAGCTTGTACGCGCGTTTTTGTCCCACGGCATCGATGTCAAGTCAATTATACAACTACCCTACTCTTTTAACTGAAAAATGACACTGTTAATAAAACGAAAGGATTTTTTCTTCCTTCATTGAAACCCTTACAGCTTTTACTGCCACTAACAAAATTAAACTTTAAGATCTCTGTCGTTAACAATTTGCTATGAATAAATAAACTTAAGAAAATTAAATATATATGAATTGTGAAATATATGTTAATTACCATAACTTAATAATACTGTGTGTGCCTTAGAATTAACAATTTGTTGTGAGTGTTTTGTTTGTCCTTATTATATTGTTACTTGAAAACATTTTAACGTGTCACTCCCATGAATGACGTGATATTGACAGAATCCGTACCAACGGGAAAGCCTAAAGAAAAGAAGAAGGCGACAGGAATAAGCAAAGTGGATCGCTACCATGATAAATTGCAGCACGACACTCTACCATCTACATCTAGTATTGCTGGCAACGACCCATTTAACCTTTGCCCGCCTTGTATGAGCTGCCTGGCACGAAGGCAAATGGTTTATTCTACACAGGATACCTGGACCAGCGTGATATTCTAGTGTGTCTGGATTTATATTTAGAATTTAAAGTTATAAAAGTGGAGTTTTATCATGTCCCGTTAAAATGCAAAGCCGCAAGAGTTATGAATATGAAATAGTTTTAAAGCTTTTATTAAAATTAGTTAAAGCAGTGAATAATTTCCTCATATTGTTAATCTATAGAACTTACTTACCATAAATACTTAACTTTCTAACATTTCAAATTAAATAAATTAATATGAAACCGCATTGCAATGGCGAATTTTCGTTACTCAGTACCAAAGAGTTTATAAAATGAAATTGGTAGGCAACTCGACTGTAAACGGAATTTTAGCGTTAAAATGTCATAAGTGATTAGCATATGCGCGAGGCATGCCTCGCGGAAATCCGCCGCAGAAAAATCCGCGCCTATGCGGCCTGTCACATTGCTCCATACAAAATGTATGCAAGCGATCTAGGCTGATTATTGCGCTGCAACGCGCTCCGTCCCGGCCGGTCCAAATGAGCGCTACCCTTTAGTCACCGATGTGAATACATAGAAATATCTCAATAGATACCTACCAGATTAATAAACAACTATGAAGCGTGAGCAAGAGTTTCGCAAAGACACGTTGTGGTTGGCACCGCAACTTAATTATACCTATAAGCAGGTATTCCAGTAGGTACTATAAGATAGCCGTTAAACATACTTAGGAAAAAACACCCAAGTCTCAAGTTGGCGACGATCTTTTACCACCTTTGAATTACCTTTTACCTCCTCAAGTGTATTTTTCACCATAAGGAAATGCGTCTCTTTGTATATCTTATATATAAAAAACAAACACACACACACATAAGGATGAATTGTGTATTTGTTAGAAAACTTCGTCATTTCACCAGGTTTTAGGCAATCGAAAGGTGCTAAAGATACCTACTATTGAAAATGTCTGACATTTACCTACTTTGACTTTAAAAATGATAAACATTTGATCAGTAACAAAGACACAATTTGGCACACAAAATTACTAATAAGAAGATAATTGAAAAGTACAGCCGTCAGTATGATTTCGAATCGTGTAACATTTTAGACACTTATCTACACGGGATGCATACGATTTATTATTACACATTTGTTTCAATTCGTATTATTATACATTTTACGCCACAAATTGACCAAAAACGTATACTAATAAGTCGTTAGTATCCCCGCGACTTATCATTATACATTTATTTAAATTTATGTTATTCATTTTAGTCCTCAAATTAAGCATAATTTGTACATAAATCATCCAAAAACAAGTCACAGAATGTTGTGTATGTTAATTCAATTATTTTAATTGCATTTGTTGGCGAAGTGTGAACCTCCAGGACCCAGTTTGTTTAGTGATGTTGCGAAGCATCATGCGAAGTAAAGAGTAACAATACCGTAATTAGTATACCAAGTAAGGAGAACGTGTGCGGAATTAAAAAAAAGTTTTCGTTGAATTTTATTGTTGAAAATATTTTATTTTAGGATCAGTTGAATCTTAAAATCTAATTATATTTTTAAAAAAGGGTAAACCAAATGTTACCGAAGAATATTTTATGACTACTATAACTGACTAGGTGGTAGAGTTTCGCAGCGACTCGCCCGGATTGGTACCACCGCCTTACCTATTCCTGCCGCCATAACATCATGACGTGTTCTGGTTTCCGGCCTAACATCCCGGACTCAGGTTGGCAACGCACTATTAACACCTTTGGTGTCTAGGCGGCGTGAATTCCTTACTATCAAAAAATCCGTCTGCTTTTTTGTCTTCCAATATCATATTTTTTTTGTTGCAAAACAACTTCCTTCTGAATAGACTTCCTTTATGGACAGTTTCTTTACTTCTTTGCAACATACGTAATTAAGAAATAATCTATATATTAATACGTGATGCCAAAACTTTAGACAACTTTTTACGAAAACTGCGGACGCAGGAGCAAAAAATTTGATACACTTATAGTTTATGTGTAGGAGAAGTACAGAAAGCTAATATTTTTCAATAATAATGCTTATAAAGTACATTAAATCAATAAACAAAAAATTACCCACACTACCATGCATTTGACACACACAAACAAATATAATATTGATGATAACGATAACATATGACAGATAGCGCATCACACAGTTTGGAAACAAAGTAATTGGTCTTGAGAAATGAAGATGGGGTTCTTATCAACAAAATATTAAAATTTATTAAGGTCGAATTTCGACCACTGGGCGACCACTAGTAATAAAAAATATCCCTAAATAATTCACACAAATTTAATCTAATCCAAAAGTAAGCAAATTATATGGTTGTGTGATGGGTGGTAGTTAACGATTGTAATGCATATAATATAACAAATATACTAGAAAAAAATTAATAAACACCCAGACCCGGAAATGCAGACAACTAAATGTTCATAACACAATTGCTTGCCCCGTCGGGAATCGAACCCGAGCCTCACCATTGGTCGGTGTCACTTATGGAATTTGGAACAAAATAATCCATAATTCATAAGATTCTGTCTATAAATAATCTTTAATATAATAATGGAGTTTTGGCGCCATAGAGAGAAAAGATGGATGCAGTTTTTTCATAATGATTAAGTAGTGATCGATTCTAACATAAAAATACTTAAATAGATACCAGAATAAATTTAAACACTTTAGCAAAAGAAACAAAATAATCATGCAGCGCAGCACATTTCAATCGAATCGTAATACCGTATTGCATTCAATGGCAAACTGAACAGTCTACTACGAGTTCAGAGTTTTCTTGGAAACAGTGAAAAAATGCAAATAATACCCGGAGATTCAATAGATTAGGCAAACTTATCTCTTTCCGGAGAATTTCCCGGAACTCCTTGTGCAATTGTAGAGTTGCAAAAAGTTCCAATGTAGTAACTTATTTCCAGAAAGTTGGAACTGGAAATTGTAATAAACTTTGTTAAATCACTACATCGTATAAAACAAAATGGCTGTCTGTTCCTATGTATGCTTAAATGTATAAACCTATGTATGTCGTTTAAACTTTGTAAAGAATTTTCATGTTTTTTTTAAATAAATAGAGTGATTCAAGAGACAGTTTTATATGTTTAACTAATAACACTACTAACTTGTTCACTCGTGTGAAACTAAGATGGGTTGCTATTAATAACTAAAATTGTTACACAAGCATCTCATACTACAATTGGTATTTGATAATCATAAGAAATGCTATAAACATATGTTATTTTTTATGACATTGAAAGGCTAACAACAAGACGAATTTCCTGATGGTCAGAACTTACGAATTACTTATATATATACTTAGAAGAACTTACGCCCTCAAAGATAGCAATGGTAACGTTAAGCGCTGACGTTAGGGCGGCCGGATAGGTATTGCAGTAGTACCAATCCGGGTGAGCCGCTGCAAAACCCTACCAACTAGTCAGATGTCACTTTACGCGTTGTATAAAAAAAGCTAAGAGACGGTGCTTCATCATCAAATGCCAGTTGAAGTCTCTTTCAACACTCTTTTGTTTTCTTAAGTTGCAGCCAAAATTGTAAAAAAATAATTTATCGAAAATTTTCACAATTACATTATAATAGCAACACATAAATATTTTTAACCCCACCAAATTGAAAAAACAAAAGTTTTGTAAATTAAAAGTGGTAATATTACATTAGGTATTACTAGAGTTCCATTTTCAAATTCTTTTATCGTTTTTTTGTATTTTATTGTAAGTGGACAGTTACAAAAAACTTTAGTATGCCTCATGTATCACATCAAAACGCAGAAATAAAATAATGATGCAGTGCACTTTAATCGAATCATTATAATTGCATTTGAAGGCGAGCGGCACCGCAAGTGCGCAGTTTGTTTAGACAATATACAGCTAACAATGTTAGAAGATTCAATAAATTACGCAAACTTATTTCGCTCCCAGACGAAACTATGTGCACAGAATTTAAAAAATGCTCTATATTTTTAACTACTCGAAAACGGAGAAGTTATAGCTTAAATTATATCTCGAATACTTCAATAATGAACAAATTTTGATTAATATTTTTTGAAAACGTTCATAGGTCTTTGATATAGTTAGGTATACGGTTGTAAATTTTTATAGCCATAAAGTGGACATATTTCTTAAATATCTGGACTTCATTCTCTTTCCTTCTTTTGTATATTTTTTGTGGACTTCTGTCTATGTTCTACATTTTACTTAAATATATGTACGTACTTTGTATTTTAGCAAAAATGAAATGTTTTGAATAAACATGGAAGGCAATAATAATATACTATTGCTTTTTTTTAAATATAAGCTTACAATTGCGAGTGGTTTACCATTACAAATCGCTTTTAGATATTTCTGTTGTATCCCAAAAGCCCTGTTTTTTTATACAGAGTTGTCCCATATTACAAAACCATAAGAGAGGACTGAAGACATGTAACCATGACATGCATTAATTGCTACTATCTTTTGATAGCCTCTGCCTAAAACGCTTTATGTATGTATATGAATATAATATTTTTTTGTGAGAGGTCAGCCAACAAGCACATGGCTCTTCTAACGGCAAGAGATAACCGTGGGCCATATACACCACAGATGTTACAGGGGCGTCGCCATCATGTGCCCGGAATGTTAGGCCTATTGTACAAGTCGATCGGCTACCCTACCCTCCAGGCCTCCGGAGCATGACAGAGTCATTACGGCGGACAGGACTAAGGAGGTCGGTGGAATCTTACACGGTTGGTAAGGACCTTTATTTAACCTCTTACGAGCTGCCTGGCAGAGAGGCAGATGGTCTTTTCTGCTCTTTCTTCTTCTTTCGTGTTTTAGCGGACTAGGACCAAGGGGAAAATTTTGTCCAATTTGCAACTAACTGTATCAACTTTCGGTTTCCAGTTGCAATAGTGATCAAACTTGATTAAATCGGTTTAAGATAGGCTTTCGTCACATATCACCATCACCAGTATTAATGTTGGTAACGATCCATTTAACCTTTTCTTGTCTTTAACGAGCTGCCTAGCAGGAAGGCAGATAGTCTATTCTAGACAGGAGATCCCAATCAAGGCCCTCACCATGACTATGGCTTGTCAAGTTTACTATACTCGCTACCGTCTCTGTGAATTATTTGTATGAAAACTTCGAACAACATCTCTATTGGTAACTAAGAGAAACACATTTCTATACCAAAAGTGTCATATATTTCGACACGTAACTTTAATCTATACCTATTCACGGTAAAGGTTCAGTACGGGGAAAATCGAATCCATTTCAATTGGTTAAAACAATTCTAATTAAACACAATCTAATTGACTGCAAATAAACTATTTATAGTCTGCACTTATAACAATCCATTCCTTATATTTTCCAGATCCTGTTCTGGTGTTCTTTTAAAGAATATAGGTCAATTGCTTTGCTTCCAATCAGCTCGTTAAGAAGCGCTCGGCCACTTATTTGTCACTAACACAGCTAACTTGGCTCGGTGTTAGAATTTTGCGATGCCTGTCTTAGATTGGTGATAACGCTTTATCTATTCCTAATGTTATTATTACATTAATATGATCTAGAGGCCCGGCGTCGGACTTGACTTCTTGAGGTCCCGGTTTCGATTCCCGAGTCGGGTAACAAAAAAAATTAGAAATTGAATATTTTCAATTTCTTAATAAAAATAATCCGATTGGCGATAGGCTTGCCACCTATCACATTATTGGACTTAGTGTCTCAGACTGATCGTGGGTGCCCTGGTTGTCCTTCTGCCTACCCGTTCGTAGATATGCGTGTGAATATCCTTTTTTTTTAACCTTTTTTACGTGTTTGCTATTATCGTGTTCCAGTTCGAAGAGAGTTGCCGATATTATTTACGCAAATGCATACGATCGTATTTTGTATTTCTTACCATCAGGAAATCTGTTTAGACTCAATTCAGTCCCAAAAATCATTAAATTAATTATGAACCGATTTCTTTGAAAACTTATTATTTTAAAGGCAATAATCCAAGAAAATTTTATATATATCCGGCGACACATTTCCAATTGCTTTTTACAACTTTTATCGAATGCAAAACCAGTTACTTTGAAAATGTTTTTATTTTCAGAGCATATTAATTTTGATTCTAATATAAAGCCTGTATTTTACTTTTGTGCCTCCATTAAAATGTCAGCGACAGGTCAGAAATGTAATTACATATTTAGAACCGGCGGGCATCGTTGATAAATCTACCTCATCGAGTATCAGTATGAGGTACTTAATTCAATTAGATAAGGTCGCTTTTGTATTGCGCTACATTGGCACGTGCCTCTCCTTGTTATAGGATACTGTTGCGTAAACAAACCCACACCCACAAGCGAATTTAGTGCTAACAAATTATTGGTTCATATCTAAATTCAGTTGAAATTGGTTTTGTTTGTTGATTGTTATGAACGTGAAAAATATTCATTCAGCCTTGTCCAGCGAAATGTCTCAAGATGATTTCATTTAAAAGCGACGGATATTTTTAGAAGACGTAAAATAACTTTATTTTTATTTTATGTTTACTTAATGTTTTTCATCCTTTTTTTGTAACCTTACCGGGGGCGTGTTATTTATAATCTTATTTTATCAAAGTAATATATTTGTGCGTGCAGGAGTACTGACACTATTTGAGTGGATGTCACCGTTGGCAAAATTTCCGGATCCTACATTTGAAAAAGTTGATTAACCAAGGCAAAACCGGTTAGGTTGTGTGCGGAAGTGAAACATTTTGTGTGCGTTAAATAGAAAAAAGACGCAAGACACAATAATTATGAAATTTATTTTTTTCTATAATATACTTAATGCTATTTAGGTAATTAAGTAACCCGACTTATTTTAGAATATACCAGTAGAACCAACGCATCGTCCGCATTCTGTTGTCCTCATTTCCTCAGTCATCATTTTAAACCTGAGGCCATTTTTGCTTTTTTTTTGGAATATTTTTTTTATGCTATCAATAAGGCAACTTGTTAATTAAAAGAGACAGTATAGTTACAAGTTACGCTTCGGCCAAACTTTTTAATTTTTTATTATATGTTGCTCGATGAAATAGGTTTAATAATGGTGTCCGCCCGGTCTAATTTCATTGAATATGATGGCATAATAAAATATGATCTCTTTTATCTTTATTGCTGGCTTTGGTTTGCCATGTTACGTATATCGTAACATGTTTTAATACAAAAAGGTTTGCTGTTTGCCGGACACAGGTTAATGTCACTGACGGCTCTCAATTTTTATCTTACAGATATTGTAATGGGAATCAAAGCAGTGAAAGCATTTTTACCTTTTATCAAAACTTAAAGTAAATTTTCCATATAAACAGATTTTAATGTTTGATGCTGTCACTTAGTGTTTATGAAGATAATTCTCACATTTTCGGCGTAAGTCCATACGATAGATTGCAGTCTGAACGATAACAAGCAACCACCACAGTCGCAGAATTAAAAAAAGTCAATATGTGTTGTTTTGTTTATTTGCATATGTGGCACCTTTGTGGAATCAGTTACCTAGGGCCGTATTTTTTTTTATAATATTGGAAGGCAAACAAGCAGACGGATTTCCTGATGGTAAGAAATTCCCGTCGCCTAGAGACACCAAAGGTGGTAATGGTGCGTTGATAACCAGAGGCCGGGATGTTAGGCCTCGAGCAAAAGTAAGTAAACCGGCTACCTTATCCTCCGAACCGGAACACGTCATGACGTTAAGGCGGCAGGAATAGGTAAGGCGGTGGTACCAATCCGGGTGAGTCGCTGCGAAACTCTACCACCTAGTCAGATGTCACGGTGTTAGTGACGGGAAGCTTATGCTCTCCTTTTACGAGCTGCCTGGCACAGGAAGGCAGATGGTCTATTCTACAAAGGAGCCCGGACCAACAAGGGGTATTCTCAAACAATAATGACTTAGGGACCTTCAAGAAAAGATGTACTCATTCCTTAAAGGTCGGCAACGCATCTGTGATACTCTTGGTGTTGCAAATGTCCTTGGGCGGCAGTGATCACTTTCTATCAGGTGACCCACTTGCTTATTTGCCTCCTCTTATAAAAAAATACGTTAAAGTTTTTTGTTTTTTGTACATTTGATATGCGACTCAGCCAATAATGATGATCCTTTTTTTTAAAAGCGGGTTGTGAATCTGAGTCGTACATACCCATATTCATTTTATTAGCTTTGGTCCGGTCTCCTACCCCATGTTGGTCCAAGCTCCTTAGCAGATTAGACCTTCTGGCTTCCTGCTAGACAGCTCGTAAAAGGCTAGCATAGGCTTACCGTTACTAATACCGTGACATCTGACTAGCTATAGAGTTTCTTAGCTATTTGCCACCGCCTAATCTATTCCTGTCGCTATTACGACATCGCTCGCCGTTGACGTGTTCCTGTTTGGAGGATAAAGTAGCTGGTAAACTTACTTTTGCTCAAGGCCTAACAATTCGACCTCAGGTTGGCAACGCACAATTACCACCTGTGGTGTCTCTAGGCGACGTGAATTTTTTGCCATCAAAAAATCCGTCTGCTTGTTTGATTTCCAATATCATTAAAGATATGTAACTAATTAGTGGTTTTCGAGTTGTAATTAATAATTCATAAATTAGTCGCGACGTGGTACCTACCTACCTGATGGAATAAATAAAATATAATAAAAACTTTTATTCTGTTGTACATATGCGGTGTGAGTGTTGACTGCACGAGTACGAGTACGAGCACGAAATTGGGTACCAGTTTGATTCCAGGGTAGGTCCAGTTGCCAGGCATAAAGCTTGTCGCCTAATACATTGTGGGGCTATATGTACCTTGGGCTATTCGTGGGTGTCCATATTTTACGTAAAGATCCCAAAGAAGGAAACCATTCAATATTTTTTGGATTATCTTATGGTTAGTTTTTTTTAAATAATAAGTAACTCAAAAAATGGAGGTCTCTTAAATCCATAGAAAACGTTTCCGTTTTATTATTTTAATATCTATGTTAATCGAATTGTCACATTCTGTAGCACTCAGTACGTAGCACTAGCTACATCTATTGTAGCATGTATGTATGCTACGAATGAATGTAAAAGAGGAGCGTTGGCACTGGACCACGTCTAAAATCTATGTATTATAAATCTATCTATTAATTTTTTCTATTAGCCAGCCTTCGAGATTTTTAACTCATTTGATTCTACTGTTACTTTAATTATGTTGTTGAAACATAGCAAGTAGCTAGGTATATTTTAGAACATTAAGAACTAAAAACTTAATAACGACTTATTGGAATATTATTTTTATGGAATAAGAAAGCGAGCAGAGCAGCCGCTCTCTTAATGTCTAGAGATAATCCCGGCCTATATACACCATAACCTGCGGACTGAAACATGACACTGTCATTATGGCGGCAGGAATAGGCAAGACGATGGATCCCTACTCGGACCAGTTTAACGGCACTCCACCTCATCAGTGGTCTTGTTAGTAATGACTTATCCAACCTTCGTTAGATGGTGGTCGGTTATACACAGGAGACATATTCTAACTCGGGGATCATGTAAATAGAAATTTTACAAAAAAATGTAAAATGCTAAGTTTAGAGTTTTCCCTGTTTTTTTTATCGCAAATATTTCTTTAGAATAATTTCAGCAACATCTAAATCTAAATCCGTTTCGCTTGGTCATATCAACACGTCTAAATGGATCGACCAATTTTGCTGATTCACTTTCTGTAGTGTTAATTATCGATAGAAGAAGATTCCTCGAAAAGAAAAAAACGGGAAATTGCAGGTAAAGTAGGGAAAATAACACCTTCATATTTAGTCTATGCAAACTGTAAGTAGTTGTTAATGGCAAGCGATGCGAAGTTCGCCGAGTCGGCTAGTAATATAATAAATATTGAGTACAGACTCATCCTCACAAAATTTACATAGCGTGGAAGTTATAGTTTACACAAAAATGACAATCTTGTTTCAGGTTTTAAATAAAGTAATTAATGTCAATTTCGTGTTCTTTGATTTCAATAAGGCGTTTAATATTTTGAACTGTCACTGAGATTGTGAAGGGAAGGATTCCTTTAATTCAAAGTTGATTGACATCTCGTTTGTATAGACAGTAACCCTTTCATTATTAATTTGATAGCTCGTACATTCTGGAAGTCTAAATTTAAATAAATACGATAGCAAATATAAAATCCGGCGAACTTTGCACCGCTTGACATATTAACAATCACTAACAGTTTATAAGAAAAAAAGTAAAAAATAATAATAATAAAATAACAATAATAAACACCCCTGGACAAATTACACAAATTGAATCTAACCCCAAAGTAAGCAAATTAAATTCTTGTGTTATGGGTGTTAGTCAACGGTACTTATGTATAGAAATATTTAAATCGATACAAGTATAATAAACACTCAGACCCGGAAAATGCATACATCTAAATGTTCATCACACAAATGCTTGCCCTCGTCGAGAATGGACCTCGAGCCTCGGGGTTGGTCGGTGTAGTTAGGCGTGTAGTCAAGCAACTCGACCAACGAATCTCCCTATTTTGAAACATTCTTTATTGGTGTTTCGCTCTTGTAGCCCTTCTTCGATAAATAGGCTATCTACTACTGAAGATTTTTTGAGATCGCACCCTAGTTTCTGAGGTTAGTGTGTTTAAGCAAACAAACTCTTAAGTTACATAATATAAGTATAGATTATTACTTTTGAACGTTGTGATCGCAGTTGAGTAGGTACTTGATTTTTAAGTAAATCGATTAAAATCTAGGTTTGTATGGTATTAAATGTTACATAAGTTCTTTCTAAGATCAACTTCAAAATTTAAAAATTAAGGTCTTAATAAACATAGTCACTTAATTAGTATAATTAAACATTAATTTATAAAATACTAGTACTGCTTATTTCTTTTCACTGTTCACATATGTTGCCGTATGTGTTACCGGCGTGGTTAATGGTCCCAAAGGAATTTTTTTTCGGGAAACAATCATTCTATGTGTTAATCCCAATTACCCTCTATCTGTGTGCCAAATTTCTTGAAAATCGTTTTAGCGGAACAAGCAAACATAAAAATATTTGATGTTAGTAGAACTAGCTTTTACCCGCGGCGTTGCCTGCACGTTGCCTGCGTTAAGCTGCAAAACCTATTGTGTGGATACATTTTCGGCTACTCTAGACTTTAAATGGAATATTATAGTGATGAGCAATGACATTAAGACAGAATGAGGTAATGTGGTATAAAATATTGATCCGGCAAGACGTCGTAAGAATCCGCAACCAGCAAGTTTAAAAATTTTTTTTAAATCAATACTACTGAAAACATAAAGTTAGTAGGACGCTGTCAAATCTCGTTCTTGTCCAATAGTCTGTTTGCACATAATAAAAACAGAACCGATTTCTGTTCAAAATAAATAAAACACAAGTTTCTTATTTGTCCGGCTTCTGTGAACCGACAGAATGAACCCCCCTCATACCAATTTATTTCCAATTCTCTTTCCCTGCACGCCACTAATGAGATGATATGTCCCATGTATGGAACAAATACATTAATAATGAACGTCTTCGTCTTTTGTGTTAGATAGATAACATGAACATGACTGTTAGTATTATTTTTACTGTAATGTACTACACAAATATTTCATATTACTGTACAATATTTCTTAAATAAAATTCTAGACTAATGTATATTCTTATATGTAAAAATCAGTTACTTTTCTTTCGTCTCTCTAAAATTCGAGAACAGCAGGACCGATTTGAATTATTTTTGGATACGGAAAAAGGAAAAGCTGCGAGGAAACTAGGAAAAACGACACTTAAAAATACAGTACAGTAAAGAAAGGAATGTAAAGTTTAGCAAAAGGAGTTAAATCATCTGTAGTTCAAATAATAGAGAACTCTCGGCTTTAGATGAAAGGGTGCAGGTTCAAATCCTGTTTGAGATGATTTTTTTGGATCCGGGAATCGAATCCGCGACCTTATAAAGTCAAGTCCAACAAGGCCCCAGGCGACCTTTACAGTTTAAGTACAAATGTGGCAAAAAGCTTCTATTTGTTATTTCGGTGCAATATTTTACTAACCATGCTATCAATCATTTATTGAAAATTCAAATTTAGCCGTATTCATAACAAGTGCGTGAATGGACTTCAGACGGCATTATGATTTACTTAATTAATTTGTATTTAAGATTAGGTAATTTTTTGTAAGGCCCCTAAAATGAAAAAATGACAATCAAAATCATAAAAATGGTTATCACTTCACCAAAATGGTAATGAGATGATAATAGAGATTAATTTAACAGAACTATCTTTTCTTATATTAGAAAGAACTAAAATCAACGTCAACTAAATCAATACAGTAATCGCTGCTATCATATAGAGAGTGAAACCAAACCATTATCATATAGCACAAGAACTGAAAAAAAATATTACAAATCACAAAAGAACAAATAAATACCTCTCAGTAATAATATATCACAACAACTTAAAACTACAATACGGTAAATTTGAAACACGATTTTCTAATATTTTGAACGAGTTATTACGGCCACCGAAATGAAACTATTTTTATCTCTATATCACTGAAATGATCAGCTCATTTCTTGATGGGAATCTAGAATAACGTTGTGATCAGTAGCTTGGGGTAGACTTTGCAACAACGCTAAGTTTCCGGAGCTATTTTACTGAAATGTCCCTTGAAATGATACCTTTTTTTTGAAAAAAAAAACAAAGAAGATAAACAAACTTAAAAGTTTTTGTGATTGTAGACTGTATTGTAAATAACTGACAGCAAAATTGATATAATGTATGTACTTAATACAGAGGAAGACATTTTATGAGTGGAATGGGCCTTCCAGAGTGATTATAGTGGCCATTATTCAATGTTGTTTTTGCCAAGGTAAGGAAGACTTACTTTACTATAAGATACTAGTCAGATATTGATAAAGTTATATAGGACCACTTCAAATATATAACCTATGTTTCTAAAAAATACGCATCAAAATCGGTTTTTATTTGCATAACAATCAAACGAAAACATACAAATGAATTCGGAACCTCCTTTTTAGAGTCCGTTAAAACACTTTCATCTTCGATTTCTTCTTTACTTTTCAAAAAGCGGGTTGGAGTTCATTGTACTAAGTTATTTTACTACCGACCCTTCAAGGCCTCACTTGGGTAGATATTTTTTTTCTATGTTGCAAGATGTTTTGAAATCGGTCTAGCAGCCTTTAAATTTATTCATTCCAAAAATACAAATATTTTCTCCTTTTGACAATTAAAGTATCTTTCTGCCCTTATGCTCGTAGAGGTAGTCGAAAGTTCTTAGGTGGCAACGCTGTTCATAAAAAAATAATGTTCAGTTGTCCAACCTGAAATTAGAACCTAAGGCCTCAAGTAGCCACTGCCATTAAGACTGGATCATTAAATTGCAAAGACAATTCAAAAAAATGTACAAAGTGTAAAATTAGCCAAGTTAAACTTGATATTTTGACAGTTCCTCTTATTTAAAGAGGGTGGGTCAGAAGGGGGACACAACTCTCAAGCGGTAAAGTCAACGTTTAGGCCAATTTAATTTAGGCGCGTATTTGGTGACAGTTGGCAAATAATTTCATTATCTTTGAATCGAGTAATAAATTGACCTTTTGCTTAATAGGATATCTTTGAATGTTTGATCCGAAAACTTAAGGTTTACGATTATGACATAAAATGTAGACCAGTTTATCACGTGCGCTTTGATTAGTATAAATTCGATTTATACTGATTTCTAACTTACTCCTATAATTATAACTACAGCATGTAATTGTATCTTCACTCTCATAGCCGCGTCAAAGTACTTAGAAGTACAACCAGGGCACCTACGACTAGCCTAAAACACTCAGTCACACAGTTTAATACGTGCAAGCTATCGCCAAACATATCCAATCGCGAACAATATTGTTATATTAGAAATGAAAAAAATACATTTTATTTTTGTTGTCCGACCGGGAGATCGAAATAGGAACCTCATGCGATCAAGTCCGAGACTGAACTATAAGAAATAATTTTATAATTAAAAGTGTTCAATTACCCTAACAAAATCTATATTTAATGTATCGATATAATGTAATGTATGATTTCAACCATCTCGATCACATCATCTTTAAAAATAAGAATCTGCATTTAAATAAGTAATTCGTTAAATAGTTACGATGCCACAGACAAACACATACACAGACACGTTAAACTTATAACACCTCTCTTTTTCCTTTGGGAGTTAAAAATGCGATCAAGTTTAGGAATGAAGACAATAAAGTAAAATGTACCGAATCTCCACTTTCCGTTTGTAGGCAGTTTTTCGATTTCACAAAGAATATCCGTTCTTTATGTGGAAAGTCCGCGAATAAGCACACGGCTTTCCTGATATTAAAGAAACAATCACGGTCTATTGACACCATAGATGTTATAGGCGTGACGTTGTCCTTTTGACGGAGTGTTGGGCCTAATGTGCAAGACTACTGGAACGAAACACGATAAATAAATAATAGTGAATATCTCTGGCCAGACACATAAATGGAGTCGAACCCCAAAGTAAGCAAATTTCTTTTTTTTAAGCAAATAATGTGGTTGTGTTATGGGTGTAAGTCAACGATACTAATTGGAAACACTTAAATTAATATAAATGAATTCGATAAACACCCAGTCTTGGAAAAGCAGACATCGAAATGTTTATAACACAAATGCCTGCCGCTTTCGGGAAAAGAATCCATTTTTCGCGGTTGGCTAATGGAGTTAGGCGTATACGCTAGCCTCTCGTCCAACAAGGCGGTCAAGCGATAGTGTTTGCTATTGTCGTGTTCCAATTTGATTGACAGACCCGTCAGTGAAGTTGTGTGACCAAGTTAAAATTTCAGATTGGTAACACAGTATTCTGTCTAAAAGCGGCATGTTCTTCGCCTTCAAGAAACCTATCTGCGTTGTTGCGGTCTGATATGAAAATATCCATTTGACCAAGTAAGATAAAATTATTCAGGTTAAGCTGATTTTATTCCTTCCTCTTCGAGTGAACTGAAGGTCAGAAGCCTAAGATCTTATGTAAATGTATCGTTAACATGCTAAGAGGGGGATGACTGTTTTCATTTCCTGCACGCTTTGGTACTTAAGATGGCGTGTTAATAAAGGCGTCGTTTGTCCACCCACGAAGTTACCGGGACGTCAATGTGATTTTTCAAATGGTACCATAAATAAAATTGGGTGACTTTAAAAATTAACCAAAACACTGAAAACTGAAAATAACAGCAGACGAAATTATATGTGATTAAAATAATTCTGTGTACTTAATATTAATATTATGTCGAGGGTGCACACAATTTGGAAGATGGTTATAATTGGTTTTGGTAATTTTTTTGTAGTTCGTAGTTAATGCAACCCCAATGTTTTAGCTTAATTTTTAATGGCCGTTTTCAAATTAATCAATATGTAGCACATTTGAATTAAGAAATAGTAACTGCTGACCCGCGACTTCGTAAGCGTAATTTTCATCTTCGTTGTAGACTTTTAGAGGCTGTTTTTTTAAAAAAATATATGTACTTAGCCTATACTTGAATTCGTGTCTTTAATTACATGTATATCAAATTTCATCAAAATCAATTAAGCAGTTTTGTTGTGAAAGCGTTGTATACAGACAGCTTGATTTTTGCTATTAAATATGGTATAGAAGTATGGATTTTGTGTTTAGAAATCAAAATAAGTGTATAAAAAATTTTGTTTGCACTGTAGCTATTTCCTGCATTTCTTTGCTTTTAATTTATATTATGCCTAGCTCTAGATCTTGCTTCAAACTACTTGAAAGTTTGCACTCTAAGATAATGTTTGGGTCATGGGTATTCATTGGACAGCCAGCCATTGTGGAGCTACATGTGACGTATCCTATTCTCGTTATCAGAGTGGGTGGACAAATAGAGCAATCTTAGGAGCCTTATTTAGAAATTTTATTATCTTACTTTTGTTACTGTTTAGGTAAGTACCTAAAATCCTTATAATAGTCAGAGAATTTTATCAAATTTGTAACAGCTTTTTGTTCCCTAGAAAAAGAAACATAAAATACGAAAATAGTTCAATAATCTAAAAGCAGTACAACTTCAAAAGTGACTCCAAATTTCTTCAGCACTCACCACTAAAATCACTAGTTCAAGTCAGATTAAAGTGGGACTATCACTGAATTATTGTGACCTAAAGTAAAAAGTATCTTTACGCCCATATCTCCGAAGAGGTTCGCGAGGCACCCACGACTAGCCGAAGAAACTCAGCCTCACAATGTAATAGGTAACAAGCCTGTCGCCAACCGTACACATATCCCTTCCCGAGCAACGTTATTTTTAATAGAAATCAAGTCTGTCGCGGGACCACTAGACCACAAAGGCGACCTACCTTACTAAAAAAGGGCATCCATTCGATAAGTAACAACCCAGTGATCGTGTAACAAAAAAACATACAGCCGAAAATATGAGCTCCTCGTTTTTGGAGTTTAAAATAAATATTCATATGTTATAGTATCATTGACTAACAACCATAACACAAGCATATAATTTGCTTACTTTGGGGTTAGATTCAATTTGTGTGATTTGTCCAGGGGTATATTATTATTTCCAAAATTAGAAATAATTATGCCGCAATCTAGTAAAAATATAAATTAGTCATTATCTTCATAATATGTACAAATAACCTGTCACGTTTTATGTTAGTTACGAACTCCTAAGTTACTTGACAGATTTTAATCAAATTTTCATAACGTGTGCGGTTTGATCTAACTTGAAAGTATAATGCAGTTTACATCTCCATTTATCTAGGCGAAGCCGCGGGTAGCAGCTAGTAAATATTATAAAGCGGTCGTTATGAAAAAATTCATTTGTAATGCAAAAACTCATTTTTGAAATTCTTTAACGTTATCATTCACATGAAAACTCCTGACTCATTATTTCAACAAGGGTCTATTTTCGGAATTATATTTTGTAATCATCTACCATCACTTTCAATATATTACTTTCAAGCAAATGTAACATAATGTTGTTATGCTGCAATGTTTTGATAAAATTAAGTATTGTTGAGAATAAAATACGAAGAGGGTGAGGAAAGTGCTTTCTTTACCCAACCATTACTAATTATTTTCATGTTTGAAGCGGCTAACACTAGAGAACTTACTTTAAAGGTTACCGGTCGTGATCTTTCGAAGTGCGGTCTTAGCCCGCGGCCGCTAAGACTGAGATGAAATTTTCGATAGAAATTTCTATTTCAAAAGTAGGCACGTTTCTCGTGTCTATATTGCTTAAATCACGTTATAAGATAAATATAAGTCCTTTCTTTAGGTTTTGGCGTTCACGTAGTATTTTGTTAAGTTTATAAGTTAAGTAAAAACTTGCATCAAATTTACCGAAATAAGTCATTTCCAAGTAACAGCTGTTTGTTCCCTAGAAAAAATTTAAAAAACATAAAATACGAAAATAATTTAATATTTTAATTTTTATTAAGTTAAGTTTATAAGTTAAGTAAAAACTTGCATCAAATTTACCAAAATAAGTCATAAGTCATCAATAGGTCATGTCAGGATCTTGGGCAAAGCGGTCGCCTCATTACTCAAGCTCATGTAGTGAGATTTGGCGGCAACGAGGAAATACACGATACGCCAATTTCTTCAAAATCATTTCATTTGTGCACTTTCACTGAACAAAATTGTACGAAATGCCACCAAAATTGACTAATTTTACTCAATATACCTAATAACGAAATTCAAAAATTATGAAAAAACTTCAACCATCTTTTCTCTCGATGGCGCCAAAACTCCGGTTAAATAAGTTATTCATGATCAAATTGGTCCAATGGTTCGTGTTTTTGTTTTGTCTTATGTGCATCTTTGATAGGCAAATGCAAAATTCTAAAGTGAATACTCGTCATTCTTATTTTTAACCTTTAAACAATTTATTGAAAAATCGCGTAACTTGCAAAATAATTTAAAAATCAAAGCAATAAACTAAAAAATCCCAAATAACTAAAATATCACCACCTCGTCTATTCCTGTCGCCATAACGTCAGTGCTTGCCGTTGACGTATTCCAGTTAGGAGGATAAGGTAGCCGGTATACTTATTTTTGCCCGAAGCCTAACATCCCGACCTCATGTTGGCAACGCACCATTATCATTTTTTGTGTCTGTTGACGGCGTGAATTTCTTACCATCAGGAAATAAACCTGCTTGTTTATCTTCCACTATCATAAAAAAACTTAATAATTATTGCTGATGGCGGGAAAATAGCTATTTGGTTGGTAAATCTGAGGCGGCAATAGTATTACAGTCCAAATGTTAAGAGTTAAAATTTTAAGCCCAAATTTATTTGCGACTTAGGAGCTTGAAGAAAAGAGCGTAATCATTCCTAATTCTAAAAGGCACCTGATACTCCTGATGTGGTGGAAATCTTGAAAGTTTGCTTACCGTTGGTGTGTTTGCCTCCTCTTCTTTACAAAAAATGGCCTAATAGAAGAAGGATGAATGGGTAAAAGTATTTCAATTCTTATTGGTGAATTAAAGAACCACAAAAGACCCAATCCGACTGGAGGACTACAAATGTGGTGCGTAAAAGGGATTACACCATTTGAACAGCGGCACGAGAAATTAAGAAAATAAATGTCCGTATTTAACAGACTTGCGGTTGACAATATTTCATCAGGTGCTGATTCGTTGCGTAAATAAAGGAAAGCGACTGACCTGTCTTCTTCTAATTTCTTTCTTGACGATTTTATTGCACAACACACGCGGCGAATCTGTTTAATTGAATTTTATAGTTTTTTGGTCGCGACCAGCGTGCACTCGTGGCGGATTTATTAACAGCGACTGAAATTAAACATGGCGGCTCCCTACATCCTGGTGCTTTTGCTTCTTAACTTTTCTAGGCGTTCAAATATTTTTTTTCGCAATCGACGTATCGATTTCGGGAAGGATGATATTAACAGGAAAAAAAGCAAATACAGCGGTAACACTTATCCTAATTAAATTTAAGGACACTCTAATCGCCTCCGCGGTCCGGCGTTGGACTTTATATCGTGAGATACCATGTTAAATCTCCGGGTCGGGAACCAAAAGAAAATGTGTTTTTTCAATTTTCTTTTAAAAACAACGTTGCCTAGGATATGATATGTGCCCAGAGGGCAAAAGGCTTGAAACTTATCACACTAAAGGACTTTTGTGGGGGTACCTTCGGCCTGTAGTAGGTGCCCTAGTCGTAATTTCGTCTGGCTCTTTACGGATACGGGCGTGAACACTTTTATTAATTTTAGTACAGAATTAGTACTCGAGAAACAGTATGAGAGTTCAAATAAATCGTCAATATTAGAAACTAGCGGACGCACTCAGAGACTTCAACTTTCTTTAATAAATCGTTAAGATATTATGTTCTCCGTGTTGGTCCGGGCTCCTTTGCAGAATAGACCATCTGCCTTCCTTGCCAGGTAGCTCGTAAAAGGCGAGCATAGGCTTACCGTCACTAACACCGTCACATCTGACTAGGTGGTAGAGTTTCGCAGCGGCTCGCCC
>NJDD01000116.1:336271-356093 GCA_002245505.1 Calephelis nemesis
TGTACAGAACTAGTAGGTACTCGAGAAACAGAACGAGAGTTTAAATAAATCGTAAATATTAGAAACTAACGGACGCACTCAGAGACTTCAACTATTTTTTAGTAAATCGTTAAGAAATTATGTTGTAAAAAAATGACGACTTAATGACTGATTAAAAGATGATTTTATGTTTTAATGTAATAACTTAATGATAGATTTAATGTTGATTGACGACTCCTGAGTGCAACCGCAAGATAAATTGCAATACTATTGTTTTACCTTTGTGTGCTGTGATAAAGATTTTTATTTCGTTTAAAAGACTTAAATATTAAATTCAATTTCTTAAATCCTTCAATACCCTTTATTAGTAATGCAGTTCTCGCAGGTAAAAATACCAAGCAATTTTCTTCGTAGCACGGTGAGTTCGGCGGACGATGAATGAAAAATTCCAACTGCTAAGCATCTTTAAATAGAAAAAGTTTTCAAGAGTTATAAAATCATTGTTAATACGTAGTTCAAATAATTGGATTAAAAAAATTATAAAAGCAGATCTACAATCGTTTAATACTTTTCTAATTTACGGTCTGAAAAACCATTTCACGAATAGCATTTAGGCGAGTCGAGGATTAGTCTAAAATTATAATAAAAAGTGCTTTGAAAGAAAGAAAACATTTATAAACAGACTAAAACTTACCACACATAACGAATAAAAATCGATCGTAATATACTATACGTAATCGAAACGAACTTAAATAACGTACAAAAAAGTGATAGTGGGCGACAGAGTGTGGTGACATGGGTCCGCCAAAGAAAAGCTCAGTATTTGTTGAGGCCTAGCATACCTTAACATTGGTTTTCAGCTTTCCCTGTCTGCCAAATACAGCCAACAGCAGCTGGCACCACAAAGTAAAACAATTTTTAATCTGCACATGTTTACTATGCTGTCAAGAGTATTACTATATAACACCTCTGTATATAATCTGAGCAAGATGTCAACTGTTAAGTTATTGCGTAATACGCGCTATTTTATTTTGCTAGGCACTTAATTTGCCCCGCAATTTCTTTCAATTATCTACCCGACTTGCCTAAACATATTCTTAAATGCTTGTAATCGTAGACTTGTGTTTAGAAATTGAAGTGCTTCCAAAAAACGAATCGAGACGTTTAGCGTAGAACGTTTTTTATATTATTAGCTATTGCCGCGGTTTTGCTTACAGTTTTAAAGTTATTTAGCACTCTTGTGCATATTCTATGACGTTGCCATTAAAATATTTCTCTAAGATTATTCTCTGGTGTTCTCCTTCCGTGCTAGAATTATTTGAAATTTATAATACCATTTTGAAGTTACAATGGGACTTACATTAGTACTATTTAAATTATGCGCGTCGGCTATATTCGTCAAGCTTCGGAAATCCGAATGTATTTTAAAGATATCTATATATATAGAGTTGTTAATACACATAATTAATCATTTCGCTTAAATTAAGATTAGGTCAGCCGATTTAAAAATAAAAGTATAAAGTGCACAAAGAGTAAAAAGTGTAAAGCTGAAGCGCATAATTTAAATAGTAGTACTGTAATAGGTGGTAGAGTTTCGCAGCGCCTCGCCTGGATCGCCTTACCTGTTCCTGCCACAACGTCAGCGTTTGCCGTTAACGTGTTCCGGTTCGGAGGGTAAGGTAGCCGGTAAACTTACTTTTGCTGGAGGCCTTACATCTCGGATTCAGGTTGGCAACGCACCATTGCCACCTTTTGTGTCTAGGCGATGTGAATTTCTCACCATCAGGAAATCCGTCTGCTTGTTTGTCCAATATCATTAAAAAAGCACACACGAGGATACATTTTTGTATTTATAATGTAACTAAAAGTTAAAATATTATTTCATGACCTACCAATCAAAGCTTTAAAATTGTTTGTATTCTCTCACTGTATCACTCATGTTGTGAAACCATAATTATTTAATAATATGATCCGTCAATTTTAATAACACGCAGCGAATTAATTAATCGTTATGTCAAAATGCCAATTGATATCAAAATGCCATGTTCCGTGGTTAATGTAGGTAAGTCAAGTTGTGTCAGATATTTGAACGATTTACAATATTTATGAACTCATTACTAATCGTCTTCCTGCGGGCTTCACGTTAATAAAATACATTTAGATATGATATAAACATACCAACTGCTGCACATCACATCCTTCTTCTATCTTAATAATGATCAAAATTTTTAGAGTTCCAAACAACGGAACCCTTGTATATTTGTCATGTCTGTCTCTGTGTCTGTCCGTCAGTATGTTATAGACACGTTTGAAAATATAACTACAATGTTGAAATTGCTTCAAGATGTATTCTGTACACCGCATTAAGATTTTCACAAAAATATTTTAAGAAAGAAATATTAAATTTATTATTAAATTTTGGGGCTTCCTCATGCTTTGAACTGAATCTCAATTTTTTTTAATTAAAACCCGCACGAGAGTTCTTAGTGAAAAAATGACAAGTAAGGTTTTATTATATACAATTTTATTATAAATGTATTTTACACACGGATTGTATTGGTTTACTTTAACAAACATATCCTACATGTTATTGAAAAATAAATAAAAAAATGGTTCAACAGAAAACGCATGCTCATACATAAAAACTAATAATCAGTGTACAAAAAATGTTTGAACTGGGATTTTAGGAGGTGTGTGTCTACTGGAAAGTGAAACGGATATCCTACATAAGTCTTTTTCCATGTCTGCCCCCCCCTCTCTCTCTCTCCCTCTAGTCTGCCTGCCCTTGGAAGGCAGGCAGTTGGATATGCACTAACAGACATCACTCCTCTATGTAATATAACAGTAATGAAAAACGGGGTAACAGGAAAGATAAACCAAATCTAGGACTGTTTCAAACTGGGAAAACTAGCTTAAAATTAATTAAATAAATGTATAACTACTTACTTACGTATTGTTACGCCAAGTCCTTAACGATGTAGGCAAAATTTCGAATGCCAAATGTTTCGATCCTTGCAAACCGGCCTAGTTTTCTTCACATTCGTTACCCTCTAGACGCCACTCTTGTATAAAATCCGATCAATTTGATCGTGGGATAACATTTTTTTTTATCAATAAACATCCATGGACAAGTTACACTATTGCATCTAACCACAAATTAAGCAAATTGTGTGGTGTCACGCACGGCTGTTAGTCAACGATTTACTACATAGAAATACTTCAATAGATACCAGAATTAGAATTAAACACTAATTTATGATTTGGAATTTATGAAGTACAGGAAACACAATTTTCAGGAAAACAAAATTCAATAATCGCAACTGCAACTACCTTTTTTTCGATGGCGCCCAAACCAAAGTGTAAATATAAGAACAGTGGTAAAACTGCCTACAAACGTTCGAAATCGCACGCACACGTAAACACTCTCACCTACGAGGTTTTTTTATTGTTGGGAAATCTATCATGGATACCCGCCACTTTCCGGGGAAGTGGCGGGTTATGTCAGACTCCTACTGACTAAAACCCCACGATGTCCCCCCTTTGCCAGGTATTGGGTCTATGGGAACGCTTTCTCAAAGTTTCACTGGGCCGCACGTCGCTGGATCCAACGATCCCCTTCTTGCAGCCCCACTCAACAGGGGTCGCATATTGTCTGAAGTTGTGCACGGAGTTGTGCACGAAAAAAAAACGAACTAGGCCTTAAATAGCGGATGTGATGGCCACAAATGTGAGAAAAACTAGGATTTTTCGAAATTTTACAATAATTGCGTACATCGTAAAGTATTGGAGATATAATTTTTTTTGTGGTACCCCCACTCTCTCCACGCACACGCACGTGCAGTAATATCCCTTATTAATGGGAAACCCTGTACATGTGTGTATGTTTTTTGTTTTTAATTAGATTTTACAATTCGATTGATTAATCATGTCAGAGCTCCTTTTATATCCTGTAAAAAATGTCTAAAACACTAAAGTGGCAACTCTACGGTTGTAATGGAGCGTTGGTAGTTGTTTTATTATATAGGCTTACTTTCTATACTGTGTCATACTTAAACTGTGCCAAAACTCTTCCTTAAAGTTTGTTACTGTAATAAATTTAATGGCAACGACGAAGACTAGAAATTTGAGGGATATTTGTCATTCAGTCAGTGGCAGCAACAGACGACGCGTTTATTCTGGTAAGTGGATGTCACCGCAACATGTGGATGACAAAGATTTAAGGCTTATGGAAATGACATATGTAAATATGAAATTCGCAATTTTTCTTTGTAATATTACAACAAAACAAGACAGGTATTTTTAAGTCCAATAAACTGGTGTTTATTTCGAGGCAGTGTACAAATTTTGAAAGCTTTAGAGCTTTCGATGTATATTTATTACGCCAATTACCTTACGAAATAGACAGAGCCTTGAAGTCTAGCTTCAATTTCAGTTCAATATTTTATTGAGCTACTACTTACTACATACTTTTTAGTGGGTCTATAGCCACAGTAAGCCATTGATAATATTTGTTTTTTTTTAAAGGTATTTCAACTTTTAACATTTTTTAATCTTCGACGGGAGAAGAGGAGCGTTATACGTTTGCCCGTTCCTCGGTAGCCTTACCCACCAAACCTGAACGTAAGCAGATAAAGATGAAGGTTTGTTATGATGGCGGATACCATCCGGGCCAGAACACAACAAGCCGGTAAACTTGCACATTGGGCCTAACGCCCGGGCCACAGGACAGCGAAAACCTATAACGTCGCTGGTGTCTGTAAGCCATAGTTGTCTCTTACCAACTTACTTGTTCACTATATAATCCCATAAAAAAGGTGCAGTGGTATCTCTATCTATTTTGACTGACAATAACAATGATTCTGCTAACTAACAAACTAAACTTATTTTGGATAACAAAAGATACGGAACATTTTAAACTTGTCAGATTAGCTTGGACATTTCAAATTGTGATGTTTTTATACAAAGTTTTACGAGCTCTAAAAGTGTTTTATCTTTTTCTATTACTTTTCTTTTTGTTGCCCGACACGGGATTCGAACCCGGGACCTCAGACAGTCCAACAACTGAACTTCTAGACCACAGAGGCGATAAGTGTGAATAAATTATAAATAATATCGTAAATAAAAGATTGCTTCCTTAAAAGTGCTTATTTTTATAAGTGCCAGGAAAACAAACCTAACAGCACGCATTCTTTTAAACCACTATTTAAGGACTAGAAGTCTAAGAGACTCAAGTATAAGCCCAGAACACTTCAGTTTTATTTAAAGTTTAAATTAAAATTTACACATAGCTGAACACTAGTAAACACACAATTTTCAAAGATTTGCGTTCAGAGAACATGAAGTTTGAAAGTTTCAACAGCAAAACTTCATACGAAGGCAATAACTACAGAAATATAATATGCTCTTGGGTATAACATGTAATCCGAAGCAATTCTGTTGTTTATTGTAATTTTCTATCACCTCTCGTCATTGTTTTTAAGTTTGCGTATTCATTGTTCAAAAATCCACCTGTTTCTCTTCTCAGATTATACGAAAATTTATTCACGTAATCAGACTTAAGATCTTAACTTTTTATTGTATTTATGGCGACGTTTTGTGTCTTGTCATCGCCACATTTATTTTAATAAAAAATGTAACGGCTCTAAAAGTTTAAAGACTATTAGAACTTACCTAATTTGTTGATACCGCATATAGATGTTATCTATTTTCAAGTTATTTACTAGATTAATTACTACATAGTATGAAACAAAGCCGCTTCCCGCTGTCTGTCCCATGTGTGCTTAGTTCTTTAACTACGCATCTATAAAACCACATCAAAATTTCATGGGTTTTGATGTGGTTATTTTTTAATATTTAGAGTGATTGAAGAGGAATATTATGTGTACTCGTATAATTACATAGAAGTTTGTCCAACCGTACGAAGCTGGGACTGGCTGCTAATATTTAATTTACAAGCTGTTAATGTTAATAGCTGCCCATAAAGCGCAAGATTGTAAAACAAAGTTAAGCACACCTTTCATTAGGTATAGTAATACTATTCAAATTATGCGCTTCCGCTTTACACTTTTTAATCTTTTTACACTTTATACTTTTATTTTTAAATTGGCTGACATAATCTAAATTTAAGCGAAATGATTAATTATGTGTAATAACAACTCTATATAGATATCTTTAAATACGTTCGGATTTCCCAAGCTTAACGAATGTAGCCGAAGCGCATAATTAAAAAAGTACTACTGTATTTGCTATAATATAATAAGGTCCAACGACGGTCATGGGAAATTTGCAATTGGGTCTCTGTAACCGCTTATTTTCAATGAAAAATCTCATCAATTTACTTCAAGAATTTGTAACCAATGTATTATACGCAATCCTAAAGTTTGTGTGGGTTTTAAATTTACAAAATAAACATTTGTCGAACCTAAATAAACGAAATCCCTTTTTGTATGCTTAGTAATTGGCACCCTCATTTTGTTGTAACGTGCCTCGACTGTACTCGTTAACGATTACATTTTCCACACAAAAATAAATAAAATGTGAATCTTTTGTAACTTAGTTATTTTACAAAAACTTTTTTGTTTTTTGAAAATTAGTTTTAGAGAATATTTCGTTTTCGTGTTTTAGAGAAAATTTTGTTATAAATCCATCTGATTTTGGTAGAAATGAGTTTAAATATAGCGCGCCGATTAAACTTTCGTCGTGTTATTAATAAATGTGGACTGGGAGTAAAATTAAGTTGATATTATAGTCTGTATCACGTTGTAATAAAGACTATAATACCAGATTGAACCTTGGAGTACTTTACTCCGCATTTGTTAATAAGACGGTTGCTGTCTTATCAATAAACACGGAGATTCCAGGGTGCTGATTCCATATCTTTTTAGTGATGATCACTGGGTAGAGTGTACATCAAATAGTTGTCAAATGACGTATTATATATTTGTTATCTCCTGTGACCAAAGTAAATATAATGGAGATAGCAAATACAAAACTCGTCATTTGACAGCTATTATATGTACACTTTACTCAGTGAGCATGACTAAAAGATACTGAATAGCCCTGCTGAAGGTGAACATTATGTAGTTTAATAACGACATTGTCATTAAATCGAATAGTAATTCTAAAAGCTTGATCTTAATCAACCTCTTAAGGTAGGTAAGTAAGAAAGGGTTGATTAACAGGTATAATTACTTCTCCTTGACAATTATTTTCTATCAGGTTCAGGTACCCAGTGACGTGTACAGTTTACCGCTTGAATAATTCGTTCTCAAGAGTATTGCGAATTTGATACTACTACTATCTTCCCCTGGACTTTCTCGACTATGCCATCATAACATCTACGTATAATTATAAAAAATATATAAAAATATCACTTTTTAGTCGCCATAATGTAACTAAGACCCCAGGAACTTGTGTTTGGGGTTGCCAGTTCATTTTTATGAATAAGGCTAACATGGCTCTCCTAATAGAAACCGTGGCCTATGGACGTTATCGATTTTATTGATACATCACTGTCCTGTGACCCAGGTGCTAGGACAAATACCTATGCCATTCGAGCATGGTATGGTGGCATGGGTAGTTATAAGTATTGCGGTGGATCCTTAGCCGTACAAGTCGCTGCACAGCACACTACCACAAGTAGTCTAGTTGGTAGTGATCTCATATTCTCTTCTCTCTCTTCTCTCTTACAGGCTACCTTGCAGGGAAACAGAGGAATCGAACCAACACAGGGAAGACACATACCCTACAATTTGTACTACTAAAAATTCGCATTGCGACAGCATATTTACATCTTTTAAGGTTAGCACACTGTAACCTTTTTATGTTTATATCGGTTTTTATAAAAACGGTATCGGTTTTTATAGTCCTTATCTGAATATAAGCATTATTTATCACAGCTATTTAATTAAAAAAAATGTTCCGATTCCGAATCCGATTATCCGATTTAAATGAATATCTTAGGAGATATCGCAGTTTTAGAATAACATCACAGCAAAAAAAACGATCGAGTACTGTGCGCACAAATGTGCAAAGGCGGTGGCCCCACGCAAAAATTGGTAAAGAAATTTCCCATTTTTTTAAAAAAAGATTAAATTTTGAGAACGATTTTTAGGCTACTTTTTATCTTAAATCAACGTTGGAAAATATTAAATAGCGCGGGCGATGTTACGGTACCAGCTATTATAAAAAAAGACTGGGATGCTTTTTGCACAGAAGGACACACAGAAAACTTGGACCAAATAAGGAACATCATTGTTATTTTTTATTCCCACCAGTAGCCCTACATCTCACGGGTCAGGTACCATCAAGAAATTAGCTTGTTTATCTTTATATAATAAAATAATGTCATGTTAAAAGGTTACAGAGTATTCAATAGAAACCGCAAAGTCATTTGTATACCTTTTTTACATAAACCTCGGGTACACCCGTGGGAACATCTTCAAATAAGATTACAGTTGTTTTTATGGCATCCATCTCGGGTCTGCTAAAATGGCACACGAGTGTACAAAAACGAAATTGATTTTTGTGTTAGTATTCTACCCGTTTCATATTGGGTACCCGTTTTATATTGACCAAAGTTTTATGACTTCTTGTTGGACTTTTTCGCTGCTGTATTAGATGACATTATTATATTTACTTCAATACATTGATTTGTGTTCTTGTCGCCTCTGTAGTTTAGCGGTTCAGTTGTTGGACTTGACTGCATGAGGTCCCGGGTTCGAATCCCGGGTCGGGCAACAAAAAGAAAATTAGGTTTTTCCAATTTTCTAATACAAAAAAAAGTTGCTCGGGATTGGAAATGTGTTGGCGATAGGCTTTCCACCTATCATATTGTGGGACTTAGTGTCTTCGGCTAGTCATGGGTGCCCTGGTTGTGAAGCTGCCTACCCCTTCGGGGATATGGGCGCGAAGATACTTACTTACTCTTTTACTTACATGTTTCTATTTGCGTATCTGGCGTTTATTTTTGTTCTCTTTTGGTAAATGAAAGTGATAGGAAAGGTATGTTAGGTTTGCTGCGTTTTCCCAGTTGATTAACTTTAGCTATCGAAACGATGAGAAGGGTCATTGTGTACGAGGGTTACAGAAAACTGTAGAACTATAAACAGCTATAGAACTACTAGTACTAACATAAAGAAGTCTCATTTTCTAACAAAACAAAAGTTACTTATAGTCATGATATAAACGGTTGTTAACTTGGGGTTCAGTTTAATTTAAATTTTTTGTGCAAGTGATTTTTAATAGGTATTGGATCGCATTTCAGTTACCATATTTCTTAATAATAAGGAATATATTATAAATACGTGTAAACTGATTAGCGTGACAGTCGGCCGCATAATCCGCCTTAAGGTTGATATCGCTGGTCGAACATACCTTAAGTTTTAATTACTACATTTGCAGTTAATGCTTCAAGACCTACCTACATTTCAGAAATAAACTGGTGTTATGTTGGTGGTGTATACACTACTATTAGTTTCAAAATGTACCTACGTTGTAAATTACACTTCGAAATACTTTAACCGTCTTTCTATCTTTGAAAATTTAATGTAATATGTTAAAAAAACGTTCAGATCAATATACGTTTACTTAAAAGAAATTGTGAAATACATCTTGTAAATACTAGGAATAAAAACAATGACTGTGCATGTGTTTTGTCTTCACAGAGTAAGCCACTCTTTCATAAGCCAATGTATACATTTTCACAATAAACTTGCCGATTATGTGAAAAACCTTCCATTAAATTCATTTCAAAAATGTATAAAGTCGAAATTATGTAAAAAAGGCACTAATATCACACTATGAAATTGCTGAATATTTAGCGGATAAGAGTGCTTGGGATTGATTGCTCCTCATACTAATATCTTATAAATAATAATACATTATTACATTTTTTTGTATAGAATAAGGAAAAAAAAACAAGTTCGCTAAGTTATTTAGCTGGATCTTCTGTGTTCCGATCTGGTGGTAGATTTTAGTATTATACAGATTCGTCACAAGTGCCTCATGTATGGTTTTATGAAAAAAGATATTAAACACTACTCGCTTGTGCATGCGACTGTCGCGCCTGCGCACGTTTTTAAAGGTTTTATTACCCCCACTATTTCTTACGGTTTTTTACTATTTAAATTTTTTTCAGTTCGGTCGCGCAGTAACTGTCACGCCGGCTCACGTCTCACTTAACGGTTTTATTCCACCCACTTTTTCTTACGGTTTTTACTATTAAATTTTTTTCAGTTCGGTCGCGCAGCAAAATCCCTATCTCCTCCAAGCCTGCCGTAAAGAAATTCGTTCCAATAAATGAACTTCTATTTCTAAATAAAAACCCCAGATCATGCTTTTCAAAGATACCTTGCTTTTGCGGAGAATAGCTTGTATTTAGCGAATGTTAAAATATTTATCAGCCGTGATTGTATTATGGAACCCGACAAGGCGAATGCAACTCGCACTTAGCCACTTTATTTTCTGTTGGCCCAAAGGGGGACTGGCAGTTAGATGTTAACAATAGATGGTATACTAATAAATCTTAGTAAATAATGTAGGATCATCCTCAACTTTTTGGAAGCAATGCTTGTATTAGTGCCCATGTTCAATTCCCTCGAGAAAACCCCAAATACCATTCCACGAATAGTATTCTAATTCAAAACAGTATATATTTTAGGAACTGGAGTTACATTTGAAATCCCAAATTCTGAATAATTTACTTGTATATAATTGTATATACAGCAAAAATAACTTTAATGATACAAGGTTCAAATATTACTTTTTTATACAATGTCAAAAATGAATTTGAACTGTGACCAAGGATCTGATAAAATGGCGGACACGTAAAAATAATTGATATTACTAAAATATTTTTTCTTGTATTAAAAATGTAAAAATGGTTATAATAAGGTACTCGTGAACGCAGCTAATTCCGCGGTATTTTCACCAAAACTCGAAAGAACAATTAAAATTAAGTACTTGTACCTTACTGTAAAGTTGACTATTTTTGTCCGAAGTGTTATTTTTTCTATTTTCAAAATATACTCACAGTACGACAGTAAATGTTTGTTAAAATTTTTAAATAAATGTAAATCGAGAAGAAGTGAGTAGCGGCTAATTCCGATGTGAAAATCTTTATTCCGAGGCATTTTGTTTCTAATTCCGAGTGTACGAAATACGAAGGAAAGGAGGTGGGTAGAAATGATACATGGTGTTTAATAATCAAGTCTTTTTATTACTATCTTTAGATTTTAAATCAGTCTTAGTAGTAGTAGCAAAAGCAAAAAGAAATTTTTTTTTTGCTTTTTGCTATTCAACTATCAATTATTATCATTTACAATTTTAACTAGAGTTAATCATAAACTAGTTTAATTGAACTTTTGTAAACCTAATAAATATTTACCCCTTTCGTCAACAATAATACAAAAAAGACATTAAATCACCATTAACACTATTATCATAATACGAGATTCTCATTATGGCACTAATTCAGTCATTAAAAAAGAATACTTATATAAAAATAAAACTATTCCTTGTTATAAGATAATATTACCTCCTAGTATTTAAGAACGACGAGCAAGAAGCATAGAAGTCGCTATCAATAAGTAATTTACTAACTTTTACTAATTAACACACTAAACACTACACAATTATAGGAAATAATTGACAATAACATTGATTGACATTAATAGTACATATTATTTCATTTAAAAAAAAATTGCATATCAATGCTTTACCTACGTACTGTACTTTAAAGAACACTCTGTATTTAACGTCTGTTAACACCACGAGATTAACTACTCCCTTAATCTTATTCCGATGTAAATACATCGGAATAGCCTTTTGTAATACTACTTTACGTTTTCTAATCCCGAGTACTAAAAAGTAACTGATTTTTTAATATTATACAAATAAATTAGTGTTCAATTATGATATCTTTAAATATATATATATTATCTACCACTCAAAATTTTATCAGATCTCACTAATGACCGTTTTTTGTGCTTAGTTTTTCCATACAACGAATTAATAAAGTACGTAAGCAGCCAATATTTAACCTTCTATAATTTTTAAACGCAATGCCATAGTTTACCTCGGAAATATTTTTATATATTTATTGGTTGTTTACGTGTTCATAACTAAAACTTCGAGTCGGTAATCACAAAACTGTTTTCAAAACTTCAAAAAAAGGTAACATCTATGAAATAGTATTTCCGTGGTACACATCGGCAATTAAAAACCAACTAAAATATTATGCATCTAATGCCGAGTTATTTTAAAACGTTATTTTCTCTTCGATTTGTATAGAAAATACTCAAACGTTTAGTGTTTTCGATAAAAAACTTAACTTTTTCAATATATCAACCTAAACAAAAACTCACGCAGTATATCCTTTTTATGTAAAACACTAGTTAGAAAATCCTTGTACTTACGTGCATGAAGTCCAAAATGTATGGAACATGCGCTCGAGTCATCTGTCTGCGTCTAACTAGCCTATTATTTTAAAACGTTCACACATTTAAGTAATAGAATGATGTATATCAATGAAAACATATTTTTTCTAAATACCTCTGAATATACTACCATTTTTAGAATCCCTCGGAGTTAGCTGGGTTTACCTTATATAAATATGCATTTTCCGTTTTCGCATCAAAAGGACTTAACGAATGGAAGTAAACTTCAGTTTAAAGATAGATAACACTTTGGAGAAGAACATAAACCTAACTATATAACGATACCTCAACGCTACGGGAAAGTTATATTATATATATATAAATAAAAAATAGCGAGGCCTTTTTGTCTAAGTTTTCCTTTGGATAAACAAACTTAATCAACTGTTTTTAAAGGTACTATTAAGTTCTATGATATTTCATCACTAGTATTTACGATGTATTTTAGTTACATTGTGAGTAAGTATGTCTTTTGATCACGCAAACGAAGCATTACAATATCATAACATATAATATGTAGAAAATATTCTTTAACTCGGCTTCGATGGCTAGAAATAATATTTCAAAAAGTTTTATGTACAAGCAATTATCTCAGTTCCTATAGCAACGTTGCCAACAACTTTATTTTTCGGCTTCAAATCAAGAGACCAAGGAATATGCTTCTACATAAAAGTAGTAGAGTGAGATCCTTTGATATCTTGTACAATCAGACCTCAGTCATTTTTATTTTAAATGAAAATTGAATTTTCCTCGACTTTTCTGCGATTTTATTATCAGAAACCCGGATTAAGTACCAAGGGAAGAACCTCGAATGTACTCTCTTTCAAGTAAAAAAAGAATTGTTAATATCAGATCACCAACGACGGAGAAATCCGAATTCGCAAGCTGAAAGTTTTTGAAGTTATCCTTTTTTTTGGCGCGTTAGGAAAAAATGATGAAGGTAAATTTTTACGATGCGCGCACACCGTCACGAAAAACCGACATAATAAAGTTAGCTATAGATAACATTTTAGTTTTTTGTGATATTTTTATTAAATATTAAATAAACTTTATTTAACTAAATAATGCATTATAATAAAACTTTTAATGTACCTGTCACCTTTTTTCTATGGTTAGTGTCATGTTGTCTACAAATGTAAAATAAGGCAAAAGATAAAATTTTTAAAAAGATTTTTATCTTATTACGACGAAGAAGTATAACTTCTAACGCGTGCACATAAGTACACACACGATTTTTTTTAAATAGAAACTTTCTCAGCTTACGCTTCAAAACTGTGATTTACAACTACGAAATTTGAACAATCATGACAAATAAGTATTAGATGTTTTGACTGTCGAAAATATCTTGTTACAAAGGAATAGTATTCTAGGTAATAGTAGTTAGTTACCGGTAAAATGCTAAATAAAAAATTAAATTAAAAACTTAAAAATACCCCGATACAAGAACTTAATTTTGTTTTAAAAAGTAAAACTCAACTGATTTTCTTCAAACATGTCTAAGAACACTAGCACATAAGTTACCTTTCATACAAAATGAACTTAATTAAAATCACTGCATCTGTATGGGAGTTATGATGCCACAGACAGACAGACACGTCAAACTTGTAGCACGCTTTTGCGTCGGCGGTTAAAAATAGCGTTCTTCTTACAATGCTATATAGGCGTTGTAAGAAGAACGCTATACTCGTATAATAATCTGCTAAAGGTGGCTGGGAATGAGTTTTCACGCTAGTTAATTTTTGGTAATGGTTGAAGATACTTTAAGTTTTTGGTAATGATTGACGTGATTTCTTACATTGTTTGTTTGTTACTTTTGATAGATACTTGATGCCTGCCAAAACCACGATGCCACGATCAAAGTTTCCAGAGCCTTCAAATATCTGGAAATCACTTTGAATCTACTTTTATAAAATGACTAGGGTCTGGTTGTTGATAGATCTCGGGCTCTTGGCATTAATATTCTAGTAATTCATACAAAACACGTTACGGTACGGCCCTGCCTGTATTGTAGTAACGAATAATGTATGATAAGTATGAAAATTGTTATTTTAGTGCCACGGCACTCACGAAATCACGATTTCTAAACATTTTTTGAAGTGAAAACTTCTTCAGCGGCGTTGCGCACTATCTTTGGAATGGGTAAAAACTTTTAAACTCGCGCCAGTACACATAACCTGATAGAAATTGAAGACGGCGCAGGGCGCTTGCGGGAATGTTCGTGTTGTCATGTTTGTGTACGATAGTGCAATAAATGAATATTGTATTCTACCTCATAACTGATAGTACTTTCATACTGATAATTGAAGCAATGCGTGCAAATTACGATGGTGGCACTCCTAGAGTGCAACTCGTCGTTTTTTTCTAATCGACTTTATTTCAGATATTACAATGCATACATATTAGATGGTAGTCTTTATAAGGGGCTTTTCCATGTCATTCTCACATTTTTTTAAAGTAATGAACCGGCAAAAGAGTCAACACGACACTTGATGGAAAGTGGTTTTTGTTGTTGTTTGTGCTTGGATAACTGCAACATAAGGTGAGTTACTGATATGTTGCTGACTCTTAAGGAAGTGATTAATACCGCTTTTAAAGATCCCATATCATTTTAAGAGTAAAACTGATACATAAAATGAATTCCAAAGCTTGGTGGTATGAACTAAAAAGTTATGAACAAAACGCACTGTCGGAGACGTCCATGTTCCAGATGGTGTTCATAGTACTTTTGGTGACTAGCGTGATGGTAAAAGTAAGCCAGGTGGGTTTTAACTTTTAAATGGTCGAGCAACTAGACGTCACTTGATATCTTAACTCCTAGGACTCCTATACCCGGATATTTATTTAAGGTAGATCTTATATCATCTAAGTGTTTTCGGTCAAGATAAATTATTATAAGCAATAAAAAAATGTCTTGAAAAAGTGTAATTTAAAGTGTAACAGTTTAGCAATGCTTATAGTGTAACAGTTTAGCAATGCTTTAGCTGATCTTTTAATTTATAGCAATCACACAAGTTATAGCATTCTATTTCTTCATGCAGGTTACAACGTCGGAATACATATTTTGTTTTGCTACTTACAAAGCGTTTTCTTCTGACCTTTAACCTAAATGAATATTGTAAGAGTGATAAATTATACTTAGTGTTAGGTCTGAAAGCTAACTTTGCTTGTAAAAACTCCGTTTAAGATAAATTGCTTAGTCATAAAATAATAGTAATATAAATGTAAATTTTGTGTTCAAATCGTAAGAGTTTATTAAACTTTAATAAAGCCTAATATAATCTTTATAAGGTCTGCGGTTAGGATGCTTCAGTTAGGTGGCCAATGGATTATTCCACCAATACAGTCAGTAATTTTAGGTGGAAGAGCAGCGTTCTTTCATGGGCCAATGTATACGTTTTTACAATAAAATTCCCGAGTATAAAGACTTACCATTAAATAAATTAAAAAAAAGTGAGTGTGTGTGTGTCAGCTACGACGCACGATTGGAGTTTACTCCTTACGAAATGTATCTTGCAGCACACATGTCTCCTACAGCAGATTTAGTTATGTTAATTCTTCTTAAATTAGTATCATCGCAGACATTAGAAGTGTGATCCAAATAGTCAGTATTTTGATAGATAGCGAGTCCTCCTGCACGGAGACTACAAAGTATCGCGCAGGAGGAGATCCCGAGAATGAGATACGCTGTGTAATGTATTCTATCTCATTCCTTTACACGTTCAATTCTACAAACATATGTGTTTGTCTCTTTCTACGTAACGCCTCATCTTTTCGTGTTACACTTGATTTTACTCTTCATAAAATTTCCGTACCGGGCCTTATAACTCAAATCTTTTCTTAAGGAGTAAACTCCAAAAATGTATATCAAAGTTGTATGGTAAAGGTTATTACAAGATTTCAGAATATTTAGAAGACAGAAATGCTTGGGATTAATTGCTCCTCATACAATCTCTACAAATTAATTAAATGTAATATAATTTTGTAAACTTTATTTATAAGAAAAGACACAAGCTAGCTGAATGTCTTTCGCCAGATTTTCTCAGTGTGTGGCCGCGTTCCGATCCGGTGGTAATTTTTAGAATTATATAGACGCGTCACAAGAATCTTTGTATAGATCCATGTGAATAAATAGAGTTTGAGTTTATGGTCGGATTGGTACGATCGCCAAAGCTAACTTCGGCGCCATAGATTCAGTGACGTTCTCCGTCATTCATGTGTTCCGATTCTGACCTGACCGTTGAGTCAGTACGGGCACGTGGCCTAAAACAAAATGAAGAGAAAGAAAATAATTATAAGTGTTTATTTACAACCGCCCTCTACAACTTTCCTCTTCAATCACGTCTTTATATATTAAAAAAAAACACTTCAAAAACCGTTGAGTAGTTTTAAAGGTTTAAGCATACAAAGGGATATAGGTCCCTATATAGGAAATGACTTTGTGTCATACTATGTAGTGAATTAGATATTTGTCTTAAAATGAAATGAAATGAAAATTATTTATTTGAGGAATATGTGCAACAGTTAGTTAAATTTTATGAAGTTACATATTTCTATAAAAAATGTACATTTAAATCGCAGCACTTATTTACATTTTTAATAAACATTTTTTTTATTTACGAACATAAGTTTCATAATTTATTATACATGAATTTAAAGGTAGATTAATTTTTAGTCTTATCTACCGTACACTACCACCGTTTCCAAACCTAGCCAGTCGGGAGAAGAAACGGCGAAACAAACTCCCAAGGGGAGTTTTGGATAAAGATTGGGATAGAGTTTTCTTAATATTCAATAATGTAATTAGGGGAAGGTTGCTATGATTGGACCACTTAAATTTAGCAAGTAATTTCTCATGAAATATCATCGAAAAATGAAAACCATTTTTAGGGATGTGATGCTGTTTATGTAAATTAATGGTATATAAATTATTGGTAATGAAGGTTGATTGGTTTTAGAAATATACTAAGATAACTCTTCAATGAGGAGTTGCTTTCTTTGGACCACCGTTCCCTTGAATGGACCACTAAGTTGCCATCATTGGACTTAGAAATATTTGTATTAACGGTCCAATGAAGGTGACTAAGTGAAACACAATATAAAAAATATTTTTTTTATTTAATAAGTAGTTTTTGTAACAGTCATAATATTCTACTTCTTCGAAAGCTTTTTTGTTTTTCCCGTTCAATCTTCTTTTTAATGTAGCTTTTGGTAAACTATGGATTCGACTCGCTTCGTTATTATTCGTTATATTAATATTCAATTAAAAAATAATACACAAATATTTTATATTTGTATCAAAACTTTATAACAGTTTATTTATTATTATTAACGAGTCATTTGATAAAGTTTTCACTTTATCTTATTTCCAATATTCTACTCTCTTTATCTTTCAGTCTCAATGTAACAAAAGACCACTTGTAATATTGTCGGCGGATTGTTACAGTCTTTGTTGGGATTCAGCCTGAGTATCATAACAAATATAACTTCAACAATATTCTACGATAATTAAACATAAGTTACAGTCTTGGTTACCAAACTTTGCATTAATTTAATAATGTTTGTTGTAGCATTTGATTATAATTTGATATTTTTAAGTTTAGCTGTTTATGAGCTATATGTACTTACATCTTAATATACATACAGTTAGTGTTATATTTCTTAAAATAAGTATAGGAACCTAAAACATTTTATTTTAATTTTTTTTATCGGTATAGACTTTAAAATTAGAGCGGGGAAGCACGTGTTCCAGTTCGGAAGTTCCAGCTTTTAAGTAATTGAATATGGGGAAAAAATGATTTCTGAAACAACAATGTCATTTTTAAAGACATGATATCTATGAACACTTCGCATGTATAAATTAGATAAAACATTTTTTTTAAATAATGGAAGCGGACAGATTTCCTAATGGTAAGAAATTCACGCCGCCTAGAGACACCAAAGGGGTAATGGTGCGTTGCCAACTTGAGGCCAGGATGTTAGACTTCAAGCAAATGTTAGTTTACCGGCTACCTTATCCTCCAAACCGAAACACGTCAATGGCAAGCATTGGACGTTATGGCGGCAGGAATAGGTAGGGCGGTGGTATCAATCCGGGCGAAGCGAAAAACTCTATCACCTAGTAAGATGTCACGGTGTTGGTGACGGTATGCTTAGTATGTTCGCCTTTTACGAGCTGCCTGTGCAGGAATGCAGATGTTCTATTCTGCAAAGAAGCCCGGACCAGCACGAGGAAAAAAGTCACAAAGTAGCGTTCAGAATACATTTAAATAATAAGTTTCAATAGTTTTATCCTAGTGTGGGAGTAAGGAGGTTGATAGACAGACAATGTCTACACTAGAAGGGTACCGTTTTTGCAATTATGCTAGAGAACACTAAAATGTTGTTTAAATACGCTGTCATGGTATATTTTTGTTTGAAAGTGTGCAAGGTGCTTAATAATCACAATATTGGAATTTCAACAGGACATGCGAAAGTAACATTTTTCAAGTGACTTAATAAAGGAGGAGATTATTTTCGACAATATATTTTTTTTGTATGTTCTTGATTTCTTAGTCATTTTTGAACCGATTTTAAAAATTATTTCCTTGTTAGAAAGGGCGTACTTTCAAGGTGTTCTCATTGCCACCTAGTCTGGATCTGATGATAAAATCTCGGAGAAATTGGGAAAAATACTTAATTTTTGTGAACGTAGATAATTATAAAATCGAGGTCGGTTTTAGCAGTTTTACTGCGCTTTACTACATAGTATAAAATAAAGTCGTTTCCTCTGTCCCTATGTCCCTTTGTATGCTTAAATCTTAAAAACTACGCTACGGATTTTGATGCGGTTTTTTCAATAGATAAAGTGATTAAAGAGGAAGGTTTACATGTATATTTTATACCCGTGCGAAGCCGGGGCGGGCCGCTACTAAATTATAATAATATGACTGATAAGTTTTCAAGGTGGATCCTGACGCTTAAAATAGGTTTGTATTTATGATAACATAATAATATATAGTCAGGAACATAATGAGCCAATTAATTGCCGTCCTTACTGAATTTGGTTACTAATTGTTTGTTTGGTGTCTCTCGTCGTTATTTTGATGTTTGGATTAGAATGTTTGAAAACAACATCTAATAAGTCACGTTGATTGATTTCTTTTTAGTTTAGTTTACTTTGGCTCTAAATTAGTACTATTTAAGCTTCGGAAATCCGAATGTATTTTAAAGATATCTACATAGAGTTGTTATTACATAATTAATCATTTCGCTTAAATTTAAATTAGGTCAGCCGATGTTAAAATAAAAGTATAAAGTCGACGGCAGCAAAGTACATACGGTCAACTACAAAAACATTAGTTTTCAGGAGAGCGTATTTAGTGCAAAAACTGTATATCTTTTACAATAGTAAAGTTATTTATATGAAATTT